>CM020620.1:22848791-22869982 GCA_009829735.1 Pyropia yezoensis
TCCCTCGCGCAGCCGCCGCCCCGCGCGGACCATGCCGTCGGCGCCGTCGCCGTCCAACGGGTATTCGGCTGGGGGGCCCCCGCCCGTCGGGCGGGCCGCTGCCGTCCATGGCGCCGGCTAGCGCATCGACGGGCGGGCAATGTCGGCGCGGGGGCGGTGGGTCGGCCACGGGGCACCCCAACTTGGCTAGCATCCGCGGCGCGGCAGCGTCGGGCGGTTGCTGTCCGATACGGGCTCCGCAGCGGGTGGGCGGATGACGTTGGATGGCAGCGGCGTTGGCTACCGCGGTGGTATCAAGCCAGAGCTCAACTCTGTGGGCGCCGGCGCCATGAATGGTGTGTCGGGCCCGGGGACGCTCGTCAACGGTTCCCACGCCGCCGAGGATGACTACGTGGTGTACCAGGGGACTGGCGCCAACGGGGTGGCCAACAACATGGCGGTGACGCTTCATAACTCGTTTGTGCATGACTCGGTCGTGTGCTGTGTGCGGTACAGCTTTGACGGCCAGTACCTGGCGACTGGCTCCAACAGGTGTGCGCACATCTTTGAGGCTGCGTCGGGGCAGCGCGTTGCCGCCTTTGACCGTGAGGACGGCGTCGGTGGCGGTGGCGGCGGCGGTGGCGGCGACGATGACGGCGCGGGTGGCAGCGGCGCGGACAGCTACGTCCGGGCCGTGTGCTTCACCCCTGACGGCGAGTCGTTGGTGACGGGCGCAGAGGACCATGTGGTCAAGGTGTGGGACGTGCGCAACCGCACTGTGCGGCACTCGTTTGTGGGTCATGAGACGGACATCTACTCTGTGGACGCCTCCACCGACGGCCGCTTCATTGCGTCGGGCAGCGGGGACAAGACGGCCAAGCTGTGGAGCCTCCAGACGGGTCAGCTGTTGGCCACCCTCGGGGGCCCAACGGGCGCCACCGACGGCATCACGTCAGTGGCGGTCAGCCCAACGTCAGCGCACGTCGCGGCGGGCTCTCTGGACAAGATTGTGAGGGTGTGGGATGTCAGCACTGGCCAGCTG
Organism: Pyropia yezoensis; assembly: GCA_009829735.1. NCBI lineage: Eukaryota > Rhodophyta > Bangiophyceae > Bangiales > Bangiaceae > Pyropia > Pyropia yezoensis. The sequence continues at coordinate 22,849,813 of CM020620.1, forward strand.
GTGCGGTCGTTTGACGGCCACCGGGACTCTGTCTATTCGGTGGCGTTCTCCCCCGACGGCTGCCTCCTGCTGTCGGGTTCTCTTGACAAGACGCTCAAGCTGTGGGACCTGTCCGCGGCGGACCAAAATAGCCAGCAGTGCCGGCTGACGTTCACCGGCCACCGCGACTTTGTGCTGTCGGTGGCGTTTTCGCCCGACGGCCGGTGGCTGCTGTCGGGCTCCAAGGACCGGACGGTGCAGCTGTGGGATCCCCGCAACCCATCCATGGCTCTGATGCTGCAGGGCCACAAGAACTCGGTCATCTCGATTGCGCACAACCCGGTGGCGGCAGCGATCGCGACGGGGTCGGGCGACTGCCGCGCGCGGATGTGGAACTACACGTGAGGGGGAGGAGCGACGGGAGCGTTGTGGCAGCGGAGGGTTGGTGGCCTGGGCGGGAGAGGGAGGGGCGCGAGGGTGAGGGGGGTGGGAGGCCGCGGTGCGAGAGAGGGGGGTGCGAGGAATGGCAACGGGGTGGCGTGGCAGTGGGCGTGGCGGGTGATGCGTCTGTGCATGTGTGCTTTTGTGGCTGGGCGTTTTTTTTTTGTGGACGACTGCGTCGTGGCGGTGTTGGGCAGGCGGCAGTCGGTGGCTGCGTGGTATGTGGCGGGGAGGTGCTGGCGGCCAGCCGCGGGTGCCCCGCTGGCGCCCCCGCCGGTCACCGTCCTGCGGTGCGGTGGGCGCGATGGGCGGGGATCGTCGGGACGGTCCGCGGGGCAACGACACGTCCGCGCCGAACAGCCGTCGCCACCGCTGTTGCTCTCTACGGCACGCGCGGTTGGCGTGCTGCTGACGGTGGGAGGCGCGCGTCGTCCCGACTTCTTTCCCCTCCCGCTGGTCCCCGGCCTCTCCCTCCCCCCCCGCGCGCACTCTCCGCTGTGGCGCGCGCTCCCCGCCGCCGAGGCGTGCTGTCCCGCCGCGGGCGCTGGCGGGCGGGACTAGCAGCCGCCCGTGCGCTTGGCCGCCAGCCGCCCCAGCGCGCGGCCCCCCGCCTCGTGGCCGCTCCCGCAATGAGCGCTGTTTGTGTGCATGTGTACGTGGTGCGTTGCCACCGCCTGGCGCTCTCTGCCTCGGCCCTCTCCCCGTGCGCCTCTGCTGGCCATTGCTCTGCGCGCCACTGCGCGCGCCGGCTCGTGCGCGCGGGCGGTGGATGTGTTTTTGTTTGTCTCTGCCTGCTTGTTTCTGTTCCTGATTGGTGGTGTTTGTTGTCAATGGTCTGGCTGTATTTCTTCGTTTTTTTTTCTTCCTTCCTGATATTTTCTCCTTCCTTGGCGGCAGCCACTCCATCGTTTGAATCTCGTCCGGCCCCCCTTCGCCCCGCCGTCGCGCCACCCCTCCCCTCGCTCCCTCCGCAAAGAGCGCAGTGAACACAGCCGGCATGGCCCGTTGGCGGTCAGTGTCCCGCTAGCCCCGCCGCATGGACCCGCCCCCCCCCCCCCACCCTCCCACCACGACCCGGCGCGCCAGCCTTGCATGCCCCCCCGACGTGCGTGGCGGTGGTGGATCTGCAGACTCCTTGGGATCCCGCGCCACGGTGGCGCGGGAGTGGGGTGATTGGCAAGGCGGTCACGGTGGTGTCCCCGCGTCACGCCGCGCCCCTTCCCAGGGATCAGCGCACTGCTCAGGCCGTTCCTCTTCGATCGACGAAAAAGTGAAGAACGTTTGGATGTAGAACATGTAACAAAAAAAAGAGAAAGAAGTCAGTCGTCTGTAGAAGAATGTATTTCCGGATCCTACAGCCACGTTTGAATTCTCTGGCCTTTTGGCGGATGCAGACGATGGGCACGCTCGCCGTGGCAAGGACCCCCTTCCTCCCAGCGCTGTGTGCTACGAGTAGCCGCTGCTCCCCTGTCTACGTACATACACGGCACGACGGTGGGGTGCAAGGGCGTGGAGCCGCACCACCGCCAGAGGAACCGCCGCGGAGGTTCTCTACCCGTGAGGCAACCCAGCGACCGCCAAAAAATCGGATGGGGGCAGACTGGACGTACGGGTGCCCACCAGGGGAGCCCACCCCGTGCCACCGCTCCCCCACACACTCGTCCCTCCAAAAACTCCACCGCCTACATCATCAATGGGGACGGGTCTGGGCAACCTGGGCAACACTGGTGTGTGAGCGCTCCGCGGACCACCAGACGGGGTGCGAGAAAGAACAAAACAGCACCGGATGATGCTCTCTCTCCCCTCGTTGGTCACCCCCTCCCCACCACACCCCCGTCGACATTGTCGCGGGGGCACCCCCCTCTGCGCGCAGCGCGCACGTCGGCGATCGTCAAACGGAGAGGACCCGCCGCCCCGGCTCGGTTCCCGTTGCGCGGGTGAGGGTGGCGGCTCCCCCCCTTTCCCCCCCCCCCCCCCCCCCCCGCCAGTGGTCGTTGCGCATGACCGTGGTGGGTGGGTGCCAAGAAAAAGTTGGCCCCATTTCCTCCTGTTTTTGGACTTTTTTTTCCCATCACCCCACTGGTTGGTAGTTCCCGACTCTTCCTTTGTGTCCCGCACCCCATGCGGGCGCGACGCAAAAAAAAAAAACCAGAAAGGGAAAAACGGCCGCCGCCGCGCTACGGCGCGCGCCCACCCCCCCCCCCCGCCACGACAGAGCCCCCGGTCGCCCATCCCCATACGATATACCCCGTCTGCGTTTGGACAAAAACCCCCCCCCCCCCCCCTGTCCACCATTGGCGAGACACCGCCTGGGGGGTCTCTGGGCCTTGCTCCTTCCCCTCTCTCCCAAAGGCCGCCGCCGGTGGCGCCATGGCGGTGGCGTGTTGCCGTCCCCCCCCCCCCCTGGTTGGCGCCAACCCCTCATCCCCCCCCCCCGGCCACCACTACCACCCCACCACCACCACCACCCACCCCCCGCCACCCGCCCAGCCGTGCCCGTTTTTTTTTTCTTCTCTTTTTGAAAGCGCCGCACCCCCGGATCACGCCGCTGCGCACCGCCGCCCCCCCCCCGCCCCCGCCCCCCCCCGCACCCCGCGCCCACCGCCACCGCACCACCACCGCCGCCACCGCCGCCCGCCCGCGCGGCCACACGCCGCGCGCGTGGAAGGCGGACGGGGAAGGGGGTGTGCACGTGGGCCCACGCCGCCCCCCCTCCCCTCCCTCCCTCCCTCCTCCCTCTGCCAACCCCGCGCCACACCTGCAACGGCCCCTGTTTCCCCACCGCCCCCGTTCACTGCCGTCTCTGATTCTGTGGGGGGGGGGAGGGGGGGTGGGGGCCACTCCCCTTCCCACCCACCCCCACCCACCCCACCCCCCACCCCCCCCCTCCTCCTCCTCCATCCAGCCCAACAAGCCCCAACCGGCTACCCCCCACCCCCCCCCCCGGCCGCGCGGCCGGCCACTGCCGCGGTAGCCGTCCGCTCCCCCCCCCCCCCCCCCTCCCCCGCTCCCCCCCCGCCACCCCCCACCCCCCCCACCCCCATTGCGCGCCGCGCTCCCGCGTCGGCCGCGGCCAGTGGGGCCACCGCCGTGCCGATCACAGCGTGGGGTCGGACGCCGCGGCGGGCGCCCCCCCCCCCCCCCCCCACCCCCCCCGCAGGTCAAACGGCTGCCTGCCTGCCGCCACGGTGGAGGAGGCCACCGCCGTTGCGGCCCTCCCCGCCAACCCCACCCCCCCCCCCCGGGGAGGGGGGGCGGCACGCCGCGCCCCGGCGGGGCGGGACGCGCGCCCGCGCCACCACCCCGCAACGGGTCTGCGGCGCCGCGGCGGCGGCGGCCGCTGGATGCCCCTTCCCCCCCCGGGCGTCCCCCCCCCCCCCCCCCCCCCCCACCGCACCGCCGCCGGCTGTTTCCCGCAGCGCCGGCTCTCTCGCTCCCTGCGCGCGCGTCGCTCTTTAGCCCCCGCCCCACCGGTGTGCTGCTCGTACCGCTGCCAGTCGGACGCCCCACCCGTCTGCCGCACCCCCCCCCCCCCCGTGTTTCCACACCTTACCGGCCAGTCTGACCTGCTTGCTGTGACCACCGTACACTCCTCATCTCCTCCCCCCACCCCCTCTCCACCCCCAGCCTGGGTTGGTCTCGCTCACCGTCTCCCCGCTGCTTCCCCCCTGCTCTTCCTGTTCACCCCTCCCCCCACACACCCCCCCCCCCCCCCACCACTCATCTGTCTCTCTTTTCACCCTATATACCCCCTCCCCACCCCCCCCCCCCCCTACGTCCCCACCCCCTGCCAGTGGCAACCCCGCTCCTGCGGGTGGCCACCGCCCCCCCTTGGCCATGGTCCCCCCCCCCCCCCACCCTCCCCGCCAGTCCACCGGCGGGCGAGCGCCCGCCTGCCCAAGGCCACCACCGCCGCCGCCCCGCCGCCGCCCGTCGCCGGCGGCGGCGCCCCACCTGCCGCCCACACCCCGTCTGGCGGGCGGCGCGTCAGCCGGCGGCTGTCGCTGCGGTCGCCGGCGGCCATGCGCCCCGACGCTGCCGTCGCGGCGGCCGTCGCCGCCGCCGACGCGGCTGCCGCCGACGCGGCCGCGGCCGCCGCCGCCGCCGACGCCGTCGCGGCGTCTGCCGCCGCCGCCGCTGCCGCCAATGACGCTGCCAGTGCGCGGGCGGCAGACCGCTGGGCGGCGGGCGGTGGCTGGGAGGACCTGCCGCCGGCCACCGGCCGCCGCCGCGCGTCGTCCATCCAGGTGGCGTCGGCCACGGGGGGTGGCGGCCTGCCCACGGGCGGCGGCGGCGGCGGCGGGGGGGGGGGGGGGGGGGGGGGGGGGGGGTGCGGCGGGCCCACCGTCGGTGCCGCCGCCGCGGCACCCCGCGTCGGCGCGGCGCCCCATGTCCATGCGCGTGCCGTCGCCCGCGGGGGTGCGGTGGGCAGACGGGCCACGCGGGGCGTCGCCGCCGACGCCGGGTGGCCCCGCCCGCCAGAGGGACCGTCCTGCCGGGCGGGGCGGCGCGCCGCCGCCGCCGCCGCCGCCGCCGCCGGCCACGCCGCCCACCCCCCGCCTTCGGCCGTCGTCGTTGCGGCTGTCGGCGTCGCCAGGCGGCCACTCATGGGCGGCCGGCGGCGGCCGGCGGGGGGCCCCCGCCGCTGGCACCCCCGTCCGTGACGGCGGTGGCGGGGACAGGGGCGACGCCGCCCCGCCGTTGCCGTCGGGGGGGGGCACCCCGCGCTGCCGCCCGTCATCGGTGCGGCTGCCCCGACCGGCGGGTGGTGGGGCGGTGGCCGCCGCCGCCGGGGCGGCGGCCGCGGGGGGCGGCCGCACGCCGGCGCCCCGCCCCGTGTCGGTGCGCGGCCTCCGCTCCCCATTCCCGGTGGGGGTGGCTGCGGCCGCGGCGGCCGCCCACCGGCCGGCGGCGGCGGCGGGCACGCCCACCCGGCCGGCGGTGGGGAGTACGCCCCCGCCCCGCGCGGCCGGGGCGGCCACCCCCGCCGGCCGGCCGGGGGGGACGGCCACGCCCTCCGTCTGGCCGTCGGCGGCCGTCTCGCCGGCCGACGGCTCGGAGGTGATGCGCTCCCACTCGTACGGCACGGCGGTGGCCGCCACCCCCCCAGGCCCGTCGTCTGCGACGCGCGGCGCGCCCCACCGGGCGTCCTCGCTGGCGGCCACCCCCACCCACCGGCCGCCGGCCATGGCGGCCTACCCCGCGGGCGGGGGCGCCGCAACGCCGGCGGCCGGCCGGCGGCTGCGGCCCCAGTCGGCGCGGCTCGACCCCCCCCGCGGCGGGGTGGCCGCCCCCGCCGGCCGCGGCGGCGTGGCCGCAGCGACCGGCCGGGGGGACGGCGGCGGTCCCGACGGGGCGACCGCCCCCGGCGCGGGGTGGCCCGACGGTCTGGGTGGGGGGGATGAGAACGCGGCGCCGCCGGGCGGGCGTGGCGGGCTGATGCGGACGCCCGCCCGCCACCCGTCCATCCATGGGCGGTCGCCCGCCGCCGACCGCCCGTGTGGCGCCGCCCCGTCGGCGGCCGCGGCAGCGGCGGCGGCGACGCGGCGGGGGCGGCCCGCGTCGGTCCGGCTGGGGGCGGCCGTGGCGGCCGTGGTGGGGGGCGAGGGAGCCCCCCGGGCCGCCCGCCCGCGGCCCGTGTCGCTGTGCGGCCCGGCTGGGAGGGGCGAGGCACACGCCGCGCTGCCGCTGCAGGCCGAGGTGGCCTGCAGCCCGCCCGCGGCCGCGCCGCGGGCACTCGGGGGTGGCGGCACCCGCAGCGACGGCACCCGCAGCGGCACACCCCGAGGGGTGCTGACGCCGCGCGGGGGCACCCAGGCGGCGGGCCACCAGGCGGTGGGGGCGGCGATCACGCCGCGGGGGAAGCCCGCATGCCCCTACGTGCAGCCTGCTCAAGTGGCGGCGGCCTCGTGGGTGCAAACCCCAACGGCAGCGTTGACCGCGTCGACGCCCTCACCGCCGTTGCCGTCCCCGCCGTCGCCGTTTGCTGCGGCCGCTGAGGGGCACAGCAGCTGGCGGCGGCGGCGTCGGCGGCCACTCCCGCCACCAACGGTGACTGAGGGGTGCGCCCCCGACGGCGGCAGCACCCCCCCCCCTGCGTCCCCGGCACCGGCTGGGGGGGGGGCGCTGGGGATCAGCTCCCCCTCACCGGGGGGGGTCGGGCTGCCCACCTTTGACGAGCTCGTCGCGACGCCCAGCCCTGTGCGGCGGCAGCTGGAGGCGCTGCGCCAGGAAGGGGCGGCAGGCATGGCGGCGGCGGCGGCGGCGGCGGCGGCGGCAATGGCGGCGGTTGAGGAGGACCTTGTTGACAGCGCCGTCCACGCTGGCGGTGGTCCCACCTCGGGCTGGAGTGGCGGCGGCGGGAGTGCCGTGGCGAGCAGCAGCTCCGCAGCGACCGTGGCCGCAGGCGGCAGGCGCGGCGACGGCATCATCGACGGCTGGGACGGCAGCTTCACCGCCAGTTCCGCCGAGCGCGCGCCCCGCGGCGGCGGCGGCCGCCGCACCGCGGCGCTGCTCGCCAAGTTCACCCGCACCCACGAGCGGGAGCGGTGCCGCAGCGCCCGGCGGCCGCGGCATGACGCCGCTGCCCCCCGGCCGCGAGGGGGGGGGCGCGCTGACGAGCTGGACGAGGACCTCGAGTGGACCCTCCGCACGTCGTCGGCGTTTGCGGGGGTGGAGAACCTCGTGTAACGGTGCAGTGCCCCCGGAGAGGGCGACAACACACAAGGCCTGATGGCAGTTGCCACGGGGGCACTCCGTGGGGGGGAGGCGCGGTAGGTGACGCCACCTGCCCCTGTGATGTCGATTCTGCTTTTTTGCCCGGCTTTATTATGTACTCGTTCCTTGCATGGACAGAACGACTTCATCGGAAGTAGGGGGCATGGACCGAATGCCATGTGGCCGATGGGCGGACATGATAGGTGACGTGGGGAAGGGGTCTGAGAGGAGGGCGGAAACGCACCACCTGGCCCACCCAGAGCACGCGCCCGTCCCCCCTCGATGCTGCTAGGTCGTCTCGCCCATGTGGAGCACATCCTCCTCTTGCTTAGGCAGAGGTTCACGCTGACGAGAACGACGTGATCACGGACTCACTGCACTAAATCGTGTGGCCGCTCGAAACCGGAGGCATGTTGCTATGTGCTGCTCGTCGGCAGAGAAAAGAGAATAAAGAGGAAAAAAAACATTGTCATTTCCATGAGAGCGACCCACCTCACTGACTCTCTCCTGTCTGCTTGGTTCCTCTTGACGGGGGGAACACGATTTAAATTGACGTTGACCTTTGTTCGAGAAGTGGCTGCCGAGAAGTGGCTGCCTTTCGGGAAAGGTCGCAGCGGACAACGTACTGTTCAGTGGAAAATGCATTGTGTGAAGTGCTATCCGCACGTCCAAAAAAAAAACAAAAAACGCACGAATGCTGACCAAGGGACCAATGGACCCGCCTTGGTCCAAGGACCTGAGCTCCGAGGGTCTGGAGCGCACATCAATCACAGATTGACTGCAAATGTGAAATGAAGACACGCGTATCCGTGTTCGCACCCCTTCCCACTCCAGCCCGCCCCTCCCATCCCCCACATATTTTCCTCCCTGGGCGCCCCTCTTGTGCGTCCGTACACGGCAGGCGCTGTGGCGCTTCGCGGACCCACACGCCGTGGACCTGCTGGCCACGGGCGTGCCGCTCGTCGCCGTCGCCGCCGCGTGCGTCGCCGCCGCCGCCGCCGCCCACCTCTCTGCCGCTGGATCGTGCTCCCGATCCCGCCCGCGACGGCCGTGGTGGGCCGGGAGGGTTGTCAGAGGGGGCGCGACGCGGGAAAAAAGGGAGATGCGACAGTCGGGCTTCGACCAAAAGGAGGGCGGTGACGGTGATGGGGGTTGTGTGGTGGTGGTCGCCAAAGTGGTCTCCACAGTGGTGGCTCTGAGTTGGAGATCGGTGGCGGGAGGGGGGGGGCGGCCGGGTCAGCAGCTGCTCCTCTGTTTTTTGTGTGGTGGTCGCCAAAGTGGTCTCCACAGTGGTGGCTCTGAGTTGGAGATCGGTGGCGGGAGGGGGGGGGCGGCCGAGTCAGCAGCTGCTCCTCTGTTTTTTCGCAACAGCGTTGACCACGGGGGCGCATCCCATTCGCGCCCCCGGCGCGCGGCAGCCCTACAATGGCGGCGCCCGCAGGGCCCCTTGCGCGTACGAGGCGCTAAACCTCCACTGCTACCGCAACCCCGTGAAGGTGCCCGGGACTCGATGCGCTGTCTACGACGTGGTTGGTATTCGCGACGCAGACACAGACGAAGCCTGTTACTCTACCTCATAGAGCACTTGTGCCACTACCAAAAACGCTCGCGCTGCGCCCACGAGAGGTGGGCAGGCCCTCTTGCAATCCGCCGCACACCACCACCGCCGCCAATCGGTGGCGCTTGCGGTTGGAGGACGTCGGCGGCGGGAAAAAGAGGGAGAAGCGGGGCGGTTGTAGTCGCGGAGGCGGGCCGCGAGGGGCAGGGCGCGGCGCTGCCCTCTCACAAGAGCAGGCCGTCAGGCGCAGCGTGGCACATCGGGTGGCCCCTTTCAGCACCCAATGCGCTGTCCCCCACGTTGCGGATGCTTCTCAGCGCTGACCACTCCCTTCGTGTCCCATGCCCACGCAGACCACTGCCGTCACTACCGAGAGTGGTGGCTGCGGCCGTCGCGGGGGGGGGCGTGAAGAGGTAGGGCGGCCAACTTGCATGTCGCAGCGCCCGCCCGCGCGCTTCCGCATGAGGTGGCGGCTGTTGAGGGCGTCGGCGGTCTGGGAATGAGACCTCCACAGTTGTTATTGCCTATGGGTGGGAGGATGGGGGGAGGGGGGCGGTGGCAAAGGAGACAGCCACGGCGGCACAGTTTGGGACAGAGCCTCCCGAGCATGCGCACCCGTCAGGCGGGGGTCTGAGCGCCCAAAGGCTACGGCCAGCTCCGCGGCGTTGGGATCGGGGGAGTCCCGCATTGGTTGCGCGGCCGCTCAGATAAGCCACACATCTGTACCGGTAGAGGCGGGCTGTGCGGATGAGAGCGCCCAATCTGGGAGGCAACGGGCTCTACCCGATCGAGGCCTCTGGCGCCCAGGGCCCACGGGCCACGTCTCTGGCGGGCACCCGCGCGCGTAGGCCGCCTCGCCGGCGAGGGCGGGCACACCTCCCCTTCCCCCCTCCTCCCCCTGGCTTGCTCACTGTTGCGCACTTATGGGCGTGGCGGGCGCGGCAGTCGGCGGGGCTGGCGGCCGCCTCCGACGGGGGCCGACGAGGGTGGGTGGAGGCAGTGTCTGCCCGCCCAGCTTCCCCTCTATCCGTTGCACAGGTAGCTGTCTCGCGAGCGCCGTTGGTATCGTGGAAGAATGGGAGGGGGAGGGGGGGGGGAGGGTGGGAAGGCAAGGCGCCAGCTGCCGCCGTCGCCCTTGTAGGGGCACAGGCGCAGCGTGAGGTCCCCAGAGGTCCTGTGGACAGGCAGAGCGAGGGGCGTGGTGGGATGGGCGGGCGGGCCGGATCGGGCTCCTCCCCCCACGCAGTGACAAGCTGGCGTCCGAGCCCCGGCGAGCAGCGAGGGGCGGTCCCTCGCCACGTGCGCGCGTCCTCTGCGGGCTTTGCTCCACCCCCCGCCCAGCCCCCTCCCCCCAGCCTCGTCCGTCTCCCCTGAGTGGCCGTCGAGAAGGGCGGCGACGCCTGTCGCGCGCTCGTCCACCCGTCGTGGTACACAGGTCGTGGTACACAGGTGCGGGTGGCAAAGCGCGCCCCGCGGTCCGCGACAGCGGGGTGGGGTGTTCCGCTCGGCGTTGGGCTCCGCGGCGGGGGGCTCCACGGGTGATCACTATTTTGTTCTCGGTATCAAAATAATTGGGCCCAGGCGCCCCTTCCCTTCGGATAGCCCCCGATCACGCTGGGCGCGAGGTCCCAAGACGTGTCCTATCCCAAAGACGAGCCCGCCGGCGCAGAGACAGTGAGCCGCGCGGCAGGGGGGCTGCCCATCGCCGCCCAGACGCCTGCTTATAAGCGAGACGGACAGGCCAGGCAAGGCTCGTCTGGGCGTCGGCAAGGACAGAGCGTCACGGGCATGACCACAACCGCCCGTCCCCCCACCCGTCGCCACCCGCTCGTCCCCCCCCCCTGCCCCCTCTGACCCCCCCCACAAGGACAGATCAGCCCAACTCACCTTGTCCCATCCACACACACACACGCCCCACCTGGTCTCCCCCCCCCACGTCGTTCGTCATGGGCAACCCTGCGGGCCACCGCGTCCCCGGCGCCGTGGTGATGGCCTTCCCGGTGGCGCTGGCCATCTCGGTCGCGGTGGTGCTCCGCGTCGCGGCGCACGCGGTGCTGACCGACCCCCCCCAGCGGGGCGCCCTGTTTGGCTCTGAGTTTGCACCCGGCGTGGCGGTCGTCCCCGGGGCGCCCGTCGACTGGAGGCCCCACTACCCCGCCGGCAACAAGAGCGACTCCCCCGGCGCGGGCCACCGCTCCCAGGCGGCGGTGGTGGCCAGCCGGTGCAACGGCCGGTGGACCCCCTTTGAGCCGACCGTGCCGGGGTACGTGTGGAAGGCGGGGGTGTGTGGGGACCCTCTGGTGGGTGACGGCATCGGCGCCCACATGCGCGGCGGCCGCTTCTATGGCAACGGCATGGTCACCCGCACCTACACCACCGGCGGCATCCTCCCCATGGCCGTCAATGTGGTGGCCGCCCACGGCGGCTACACGATCATCCACGTGTGTGACGTGGCCAAGTGTGGTGGGGAGGTGTCGGCACGCTGCTTCCTCGACGGCCACTGCAAGGCGCTGGAGCGGGCGCCCGAACATGAGGCGGCCGACTGTGGGTCTGGCCGCAGCGGCCGCTGCGCGCCGGTGGACACGGCCGACCCCCGCCGGTGGTACATGCCATGCCCGTCCACCTTCCAGCTGCCGACGGTGGTGGGCGGCGCGCAGCGGGCGGTCTACCGTCTCCCGGCTAGCCTCACGTGCGAGCACTGTGTCCTCCACTGGCACTGGGTGACGGCCAATAGCTGCAATCCGCCTGGCGTGCGCGACTACTACACGGGGCCCGACGCGCCCCACTGGACCAACAGCTGCGTCCGGGATCAGGGCGGCTACAAGCCCCGCATCCCAGACTGTGGCACGGAGATCCCAGAGGAATACCTTGCGTGCTCGGACGTCCACATCAAGGCCAGCGACAACGTTGGTAGTACGGGAGCGACGCCGGCGGGCGGCACCCCCGTGGCGGACAGCTACGGGACGCCCGCACCCGAGGCACACCCGTACTGGACGCCAGCACCCCAGGCGCTCCCGTATGGGACGCCTGCGCCTCAGGCGGAGGAGCCCACCGTGACGCCGCCGCCCGCCGCAGAGGCGGCCGCTACCCCCGCCCCCGAGTACGGACCGTTGCCCTCCCCCACCCCCGCCGGCGCGCTGCGGCTGGTGGTAGAGGGCCGGCCGCCGACCGACGTGGCGACGGGCACGGCGGGGACGGTCGACCTGGCCGTCCCCGCCGGCGCGCGGCTGACCTTCCAGGCGCTCCCGTCGGCACCCGTGCCGCCCGGCTCCCGCGTCCTCTTCTTCCTCAACGGCGACCTGGTGTGGGGAGAGGGCGTGGCGCCCTACTTTTTGTACGGCAACGTGGGGGACGTCATCGACTATTGGCCGGCGGCAAAGGTGGTGTACGGTCACGCGTTTACGCTCGAGGTGGTGGCGGGCGCCGCCCGCTTCTCCGCCCGCGTCCGGCTGACCCGCGTGTGAGGAGGCGTCGGGACGTCGATGCTGTGGGCGGGCCGCTCCCACTCCACTCACTTGCGCGTCGAGCGCTTGACACGTAGCTGGTGAAATGGATCCCGTCCTGTACTGTACATGAATAGCATGATTGGCTTGGTCGTTGCTTCTTGCAATTTGCATGCCGTCGACATTTGCAGATTGACATTGATTGACATTGATTGATTCTGCTTCGCTGGTGAGGGAAGTGTCAGTGCATCAATGAATGTCCGCTGGTCGCTTTCTCGATCAACGCCAACGGCCTCCAAACGTCAAGCCCCTTCGCTGGCACGGACAAATAAGAACAGGTACTGTATGGTACGTTGCACAAAAAAGATACATGGAGGTTTTTCTCGGCTCGGGCCCGGGCTCCACACCGGCCGTGGCGGGGTCCACGGGCGCCATGCTGACAGAAGGATCACAGAGCCCCATACGAACTCATGAGGTCCTTGGGTCCCCGGGACGGCGTACCGCTTTCAGGGACACCCTGGGTGGACCGGCTGCTGTCGACCCTGAAATGGGGGCATCCTTTTCGCATTGATTTGCCCGGCTCGGGGGTCGGTCCTGGCCTACGTGCTAACTGAGGCCTGGCAGAGGGGTAGTCGATTTTAGAGAGGAGCCATGGGACGGCTGGAGGCCATTGTTTTGAGGACTTTTTTCCGTGTGCGGGTCACCGTTTTTGAGATCGCCGTTCTTGGGGTAAATGTTCCATGTCATGGGGTCGCCTGATTGGTCCACGAAGAAGCCTGGTCCTCATGTGTCCAGTGCCCGTCGTGGCATCTTGGGCAGGTGCCCCTTATGCTCCTGATGAAGCGGGCCTCTCCCCCCCCTTCCCCTCGTGGACTCCTCTCCTGGACCAGGCACATCAGGGAGGCAACCCCCCCCAGCCCTCTTCCCTCTGGCGGTTCCACCTTTGGCAGGTGGAGTGCAGTGCGGGGGGGCATGCCCAGGTGGAGTGGGTTCTCGACAGGCGCGGACAGTGCACGGGCCCAGGAGGCAAGGGGGAAAGCGTCTCACATGTGCGTGGCGTGGGGGGGGGTCATGCCTCGAGAAGAGGTGAAAGTGCACGACATCGCATCAAGGCACTTCCTGCTTTGAGCACGAAGTGCCTCGATGCTGTTTGGCCTATCGGGCAGACCATCCCATGCCCCCCCCCAAAATGGGGCCCGCACGACGCCCTGCACCATCCCGACACCACCTTCCTCCCTGTCCTGCTGCACCAGAATTTACCCGCCCCGTCCCTCATATCCCTTCTGCCCAGTGGAGCCACCGCGCCTGCCCCCCTGCGCCCGCAATGGAAAGAAAAGCGCCTGCGCTGACGCGGGCGCCGGCGCCGGCGGCTAGCACCAATGCCACTGTTGTCGCCGCGACCCGCTCCACTCCAATTCAAACAATGACTTTACCCTGCCCGTTTCTCCTTACGCCTACGGACCCTCCCCCCGCCCCCGCATCCAGCTATCGAACCGCCCGCCATCGCCGCAGCCGCCCTCGCCCAAACAAAACACCGCCGCCATGCGTCACTAGAATGCCCCCAACGCAGAAAACCATCAACGTCCCCAGCCCGCCCCCTCCAAAAATGGGCAGCTACCAGCCCTTGGAGCCCTCCCCCTCCACCCCCTGGCGCTGCTACCGCCACCACACCCCCCAGCGAAAAATACCGACCCCGCCGTCCCCAGCGACCTGCCCGACCCCCTCACAAAGCGTCCCCGCCGTCCCCCCACCCTCCCCCTGCGAACCGTCCCCGCGGCCGCCTGCCGCCCTGCTCTCCCTCTCCGACAACGGCGGCGGCACCACCGCCGCCCAAAAAAAACGTGGCCACATCTTCCTGTGGCCTGCCTCACCCCCACCAAAAAGTCTACACGGCCGTCTGCCCGCCGCCCCCCCCCCCCCCCCCCAAAACACCGTCCCCGCCGCCGGCCCTCCCCCCCCCCCCCTAAACACGCCGTCGTCGCTGCTGTCGTCCATTCCGCCGCCGCCGCTGACGTCGCCGCCGCCGTCCCCCCGCTCCCCCCCAAAAAACTCGTCATCGCCGCCGCCACCGCCGCCGCGGCCATCGCCGTCGCCGCCGCCGCCACTGCCGTCCCCCCCCTCCCCCCCCCAAACTCGCCGTCGTCGCCGCTGCTGCCGACGTGGCCACCGCCGCCGACGTTGCCGCTGCTGCCGACGTTGCCGCCGCCGCCGACGTTGCCGCCGCCGCCGACGTTGCCGCCGCCGCCGACGTTGCCGCCGCCGCCGCCGCCGCCGCCGCCGTGACTGCTGCTGCCGCCGCCGTCGTCGCCATCGTCGTCGTCGTCGTCACCGTCGTCACCGTCGTCGTCGCTGTGCAGCACCGGCCCGACCCCCCGTGTCGTGGCCTACCCCACCGCGTGTGCCCCCATCCCGCTGTCCCTCTTGATGAGCACGCTGGCAGGGTTTCCCGAAAGGGACCCACCACCGCTCATGTGGGGCCCATTACACCGGGGCATACCGTCAAGGCACCTAATTGGCTCAGGCCTGTGGACCAAAGGTTCTCGGAGGAATGAGAAAAGAGCGCTCCGTGTATCTTTTTTCTGCAACCTACCATATGGTCCGTTACCCAAGAAAGATACATTGAGCATTCTTTTCTCAGTCCTCCTGTGGCAGTATTGACCCCCAGGTAGGGGGGCAACACGTGCCATGCAAGGGGCGGCAGGCCACTAGCCTGATCCGTTCCTCCCCCTGCATTTGGGTCCATATTCCCTAAGTTTGGGATAGTTAGCTTAGTAGTAAATCCAACTTGGATTTGAGGGTTTTCTGCATTTATCGTCTTGAATTTTCGTGTGGCCCGGTGGGCAGGTGCTGGGGTGGGAGATTCTGAGTGGCGAGATTCTGAGTGGACCCTGGGGGGATAAGGGGAGGGACAGCGGGGCTTGGCCCTGCGTCCCCGTCCCGACCAAGAAACTGTTGGACCACACACCATCCTCTTGTTTGTCCGTGGGGGGTTTGCCCCACAACAGGGACAGAGTGTGTGCGACTTGCACTTCTTCCGGTTCCCCCGACACGGGAGGCAGCCCTAGCACACCGCCCCAACTTGGGTGCCGTGTGTGCTAGTGGTTTTTGCCACATTTGGTGGAGCAGCAGGGGACAGAGGTAAACTTTACCTCCGGGTGCACCCGGGTGTAGGGGGCCCTCTGTCTCAGAGGAACGGTGGTCTTGGACCGTGTCATACGGATCGTCAGCCAACATGGCTAGTTCGGACCCCCCGTCGTCCGGGGAGTACACGGGTGACGCACGTACTTCAGTGCCTTTGAATACTGGTGAGACACAGGTGGGTTTACCTGGGGTCGCAGAGGGACTAGAGGTCCCACAAGCCAGCAGGACTGGAAGTACGGGCGGGCAACAGGCCACCCCGACTCAGTCGGGAGTTCACTCGGGTGACACTTCTGATGTGGGTGGGCCGAAGCCTGGCCACCGTGTGGTATACTCAACGGGAACGTTCCAAGGGGTGAGGACTGTCCCCGCGGGTTCCACTCGGGTTGGAGCCAACTTTGGCTTGGAGTCGT
This sequence comes from Pyropia yezoensis, assembly GCA_009829735.1. Classification (NCBI taxonomy): domain Eukaryota; phylum Rhodophyta; class Bangiophyceae; order Bangiales; family Bangiaceae; genus Pyropia; species Pyropia yezoensis. Next base: position 22,865,502 of record CM020620.1, read on the forward strand.
CGCCAACTAGGCTTTCGGAGGTCGGTGGACCTCCGTTGGTCGGCGATGGGCTCGCGCCCATGCCCCCGGTTGAGACCTCTGAGGAACGTGGTTACCCCTCAGGTGGACTCCCGGAGGCGGACCGAGACTCAACTGGAGTCGTCAATCCACTCCTCGCGGAAACTGTCCGTCGGGAGGCGACCAATGTGTTGCGGCAGACTTTGCCGGACCTGGTGGTCACGATGACGAATACTATTCTGAATCAGATTGTGGCGAGTTTGCCAGATGGCCTTAATGTCCAAACCGGATTGGGGCTTTCGAGCCCGCAGGCGCAGGGGGAATCCCCCCTTACGCCTATCTCTGGTCGCCCCGAACTGGGGGCGACACCTGTGACTCCCAACGAGGGAGCCACACCATACTCGGTGGGGCGTACGCCCTTCCCGGGGGAGTTCCCCCCGGAAACGCCGGCGGCTACACCAAGCGCGCCGCGCCGGACTACAGGCACTGAAAGTGAACTTACCCCAGTGCCACAGCGGGTGTTCCCTCAACGTGAGGTGCCGCCCAAGATCCAGGTAGCCAACCCGGTCTACCAGAGGATCTTTGACTGTGAGACCTACGCCCTCCACAACAAGTCGGTGGCGTATGGTCCTGACCAGGCCCGAGCCATGGGCCGTGCCAAGAAGAATGCACTTCACTCTTTTGGGCACAAAGCGGAGTGGGATGGAACTCCCCCTCTCCGTGTCTTTGAGTTCCTACGTCGTTTCACAAAAGCCTGTGACGACAATGCCATAAGTGAAGGCATGGCTTTTCACATGCTACAGGAGTTTACGAAGGGCGACCTACGGACAGAACTTATGTCCGTCATGCCCAGCTCCTTAAGTGGAGGCGCTGGGGAGGTGACGTCCTATTTAGAGCTCGTCAACTGGTTGTTGAGAGCCATGGTTGATGAGGCAGCGTTGGCTTCTCAAGTCGAGGAGTTTACGCAAGCCCATCAGGAAGAGGCGGAGGACGAGTTGTCCTTTGCGGAGCGAGTCCGTAAGCTCAACAATCTTTGTGGGTTTCTTCATCCACAAGCTGTGGTGAAGAGTCGGTTTGTGGAGGGACTCCATTGGTCAGTCCGGATGGAGACCCGGGAGCATAACACTGCCCGGGCGACCCTGGCCGAGTTGGCCAGGTTCGCCTATCGCAGAGGCGAGGCCTACCGCAAGTTGCGGGAGGAACAACGCCAGGAGCGTCAGGCCGAGTTGGCCAAGGAACGGGAGGAGGCGCGCCAGGCCAGAGAGTTGAGAGAGGCACGCCGAATCCGCAAGGAGAGGGTGGTAGCTGCCGTGGGAACTTCCCAGGGTATCCCTTCGTCTTCCCCAGTTGGGAAGACCCCTCCCGGAACGGACCATCGGTGTTGGAACTGCAACTCCGATGGTCACTGGGCATATGATTGCCCCAAGTTGAGTAAACGCATCCAACAACTTGTTAGGAATGCGAGTAAAAAGTCGGCTACGAACGAAGTACGTTCACGCCGCGAGGGTGGGTCTCGACCGGTCGTTGCGGTCGCCACACCCTCGGCGGAGGAGGCGGACACGTCGTCCTCGGACTCGTCGTCTTCCTCCCCGCCCTCAGATTCGGACGCCAAGTCGGCGGGAAACGAATGACAGTTGGGGCTCGTCGTCCGAAGCTCACAACGGCAGCCTCGGCCAAGTGGGCCAGGAGGACGAACCAACCGTGCCGGATACTGCGGCGACCTAAGGGAGTCCGCCCACCTCGGGTAGGACTCCCCAAGAACGTAAACCCACGTCGGGTCATCGCGGTGCTGACGGGTGAGAACTTCCAGGTGGCTGGACGGGTGCAACTTGCCCCCGGCCGTGCATGCTGTACCCGTATCGTACTTGATACCGGGTCAGGAGCCTCCTTGATACGCAAGTCGCTATTACCAAAGGAGGTGAAGCTCCAACGCTGGAGGTCCAAAGCTGACCATATGATTGACATCAATGGTGGGGTACCTCCCATCGTTGGTGCCGTGACCCTACCAACTAGGTTGGGGACCCATGAGGTCGACGTGACCTATGGCGTAGTTGAGAATATATCGGTACCCCTGCTTCTGGGTACCCCTTATGTTGGTCCACAAGTGCCTTCGATTTGTGGCCCTGAGTACTGGGTCAGGTTGATGAAAGGGGAGACTATCCCCATCCTTGGTAAGGGAAAGTCTGTGGCTCCTGTGACAGTCTCACAGTCGAAGCCTGTTTGTTCGGTGAGGGAAGGGTTTACTGCTACCCTGCGTTTAGCCCGCAAAGTCACGTTGCCCCCCAACTCGGTGGCGCACGTTGATGTTGTAACTGATTTTACGGGGAACGGGTTGGTGCACCCTCACCCCCGTCTTGCTCGCAAGCACCAAGTGCATGTTGCCCTTGGCACGATGGACTCCAAAGCCGGAGTCCCGTGGAGGATCCAGGTGATGAACCTGAGCCCGACGCCCAAGTACTTCAAGTCGGGAGCCAAGTTCGGCTATATCGACCAACACGAGGGACCGGTAGTAGCGGTCACCCTCAACGCGGGCGCAAGTAGCGACCCGAAGTCCGGAAAGGAGAAGCATCAAGCCAAGTCGGCCGCCTCTCCTCGACCCCATGTGAACATGGAGGGTGTCCCCCCCAGGTTGAGGGTTCAAGTTGAACGCCTCTTGGACCAATATCACAAGTTGTGGGATGGTCAATTGGGACTCATGAGAGCCACCCAACACCGGATCGAGTTGAAGCCCGGTGCACCCCCTATACGCCAACAACCGTATAGGGGAGGACCTCGTTCAAGGGCCCTCGTTAAGGAGCAAGTTGCTCGCATGGAGGCCCTCGATGTGATCGAGGCCAGCAATGCCGAGTGGGCGAGTCCGGTGGTTATCGTCCCCAAAGTTGATGGGACCCCCCGGTTTTGTATCGACTACCGTAAGCTCAACGGGAGCACGGTGAAGGACAGTTATCCCCTACCTAGGATGGATGACTGTCTGGACTCTCTGGGGGAGGCAAACGTGTTCTCTACCCTGGACTGTAACGCGGGGTACTGGCAAATTCCCATTGCCCCGGAGGACAGGCATAAAACTACCTTTACCTGTCACTGTGGTACCTACCAGTGCAAGCGCCTACCGTTTGGTCTGTGTAACGCGCCGGCAACTTTCCAGCGCGCTATGGACATGATTCTGGCCGGAGTACGGTGGCAGATCTGTCTTGTGTACCTAGACGATATCATTGTGTTCTCCCGAAGTCCGGAGGAACACATTGGCCATCTTGGCCAGGTGTTCAAGCTACTTGCTGACGCCGGTGTGTCACTGAAGGCGAGTAAGTGCCACCTCTTTACTCAAGAGGTGGAGTACTTGGGACATGTTGTCCATCCGGGGCGTCTCAGTGTTAACGAGAAGAACTTGAGGGCCATTCGTAAGGCTCAGTACCCCCGGACCCAGACCCAGATGAGGAGCTTCCTCGGGATGTGTAACGTGTACCGACGTTTCACCAAGGGCTTCGCCAAGGTGGCGAAGCCGTTGAATGAGCTAGTGGGCTCAACGCTACCGAAGAACCTGCCTCCCCCAAGTCGGGCGGAGCAGGAATCCTTTGAGACTCTTCGGACCTTCTGCTGAAGCCCCCCATCTTGGCTATTCCCAGGTTGGGAGGCCACTACATCCTGGATGTGGACGCTAGCTACGACCAACGTGGTTGTGTGTTGCTTCAGCAGCAGCCGGACAAGGAGCACTTGCCGGTGGGATACTTTAGTAAGGGGCTGAACTCGGCCGAGAAGAACTACGGAGTCACCGAGTTGGAAGGACTCGCAGTGGTGTGGGCGGTGACGTCACTTCGTCACTACCTGAAGGGTGAGAAGTTCCTCATCCGCTGTGACCACCGCGCGTTGCAGTTCATCTTTAAGACGGACTGTACGAACACTCGTCTCAACCGGTGGAGGGTGCGACTGGCACCCTTCAACTTTGACATTGAATACCGACCTGGCAGGCAACATGCCCTTGCCGACGGCCTCTCTCGGGTACCTACCGAGGGGCTGGACACTAACCCGTCGATGAGGACATCCCCATCGTGGGGTAGTCACGCGCTCGGGTCAGGCGTTGAACCCCGAGGCGCCAGGGAACAAGAAGTACTTGCCCCTGTCCCTGGACGAGGTGGTGAAGGCCCAGGCCGAGGATCCCTTCTGCAAGTCGCAGAGGGATATACTGGATACAGTGGTAGAGACGCGTTTCTTTCTGGGAGACGATGGCCTCCTCATGAGGAAGGGGGTATTCCAGGGGACCGAACAACTTGTCGTCCCCGCATCCCTCAAGGACAGTATCCTTGAGAGGGAGCACAACGCTCCCACGGGTGGACACCTGGGGTCTAGTAAAACTGTACCAGACCCTGAGGACAGGTACTACTGGCCGTCCATGGTGGTGGACATCTACAGTTGGGTGGCTGCCTGCACAAGTTGTGCACAGAATCGTCTGATGAAACGGCGGCCTACTACGGCTATGCTATTGTTCC
>CM020620.1:22870482-22916975 GCA_009829735.1 Pyropia yezoensis
GTCAGCACCGCGTGCGCCGCGACGCGGAGCACCACCGCGACGAGATGGCCAGCGCCACCGGGAAGGCCATCACCACGGCGCCGGGGACGCGGTGGCCCGCAGGGTTGCCCATGACGAACGACGTGGGGGGGGGAGACCAGGTGGGGCGTGTGTGTGTGTGGATGGGACAAGGTGAGTTGGGCTGATCTGTCCTTGTGGGGGGGGTCAGAGGGGGCAGGGGGGGACGAGCGGGTGGCGACGGGTGGGGGGACGGGCGGTTGTGGTCATGCCCGTGACGCTCTGTCCTTGCCGACGCCCAGACGAGCCTTGCCTGGCCTTCCGTCTCGCTTATAAGCAGGCGTCTGGGCGGCGATGGGCAGCCCCCCTGCCGCGCGGCTCACTGTCTCTGCGCCGGCGGGCTCGTCTTTGGGATAGGACACGTCTTGGGACCTCGCGCCCAGCGTGATCGGGGGCTATCCGAAGGGAAGGGGCGCCTGGGCCCAATTATTTGATACCGAGAACAAAATAGTGATCACCCGTGGAGCCCCCCGCCGCGGAGCCCAACGCCGAGCGGAACACCCCACCCCGCTGTCGCGGACCGCGGGGCGCGCTTTGCCACCCGCACCTGTGTACCACGACCTGTGTACCACGACGGGGTGGACGAGCGCGCGACAGGCGTCGCCGCCCTTCTCGACGGCCACTCAGGGGAGACGGACGAGGCTGGGGAGGGCTGGGCGGGGGTGGAGCAAAGCCCGCAGAGGACGCGCGCACGTGGCGAGGGACCGCCCCTCGCTGCTCGCCGGGGCTCGGACGCCAGCTTGTCACTGCGTGGGGGGAGGAGCCCGATCCGGCCCGCCCGCCCATCCCACCACGCCCCTCGCTCTGCCTGTCCACAGGACCTCTGGGGACCTCACGCTGCGCCTGTGCCCCTACAAGGGCGACGGCGGCAGCTGGCGCCTTGCCTTCCCACCCTCCCCCCCCCCTCCCCCTCCCATTCTTCCACGATACCAACGGCGCTCGCGAGACAGCTACCTGTGCAACGGATAGAGGGGAAGCTGGGCGGGCAGACACTGCCTCCACCCACCCTCGTCGGCCCCCGTCGGAGGCGGCCGCCAGCCCGCCGACTGCGCGCCCCGCCACGCCCATAAGTGCGCAACAGTGAGCAAGCCAGGGGGAGGAGGGGGAAGGGGAGGGTGGCCCGCCCTCGCCGGCGAGGCGGCCTACGCGCGCGGGTGCCCGCCAGAGACGTGGCCCGTGGGCCCTGGGCGCCAGAGGCCTCGATCGGGTAGAGCCCGTTGCCTCCCAGATTGGGCGCTCTCATCCGCACAGCCCGCCTCTACCGGTACAGATGTGTGGCTTATCTGAGCGGCCGCGCAACCAATGCGGGACTCCCCCGATCCCAACGCCGCGGAGCTGGCCGTAGCCTTTGGGCGCTCAGACCCCCGCCTGACGGGTGCGCATGCTCGGGGGCTCTGTCCCAAACTGTGCCGCCGTGGCTGTCTCCTTTGCCACCGCCCCCCTCCCCCCATCCTCCCACCCATAGGCAATAACAACTGTGGAGGTCTCATTCCCAGACCGCCGACGCCCTCAACAGCCGCCACCTCATGCGGAAGCGCGCGGGCGGGCGCTGCGACATGCAAGTTGGCCGCCCTACCTCTTCACGCCCCCCCCGCGACGGCCGCAGCCACCACTCTCGGTAGTGACGGCAGTGGTCTGCGTGGGCATGGGACACGAAGGGAGTGGTCAGCGCTGAGAAGCATCCGCAACGTGGGGACAGCGCATTGGGTGCTGAAAGGGGCCACCCGATGTGCCACGCTGCGCCTGACGGCCTGCTCTTGTGAGAGGGCAGCGCCGCGCCCTGCCCCTCGCGGCCCGCCTCCGCGACTACAACCGCCCCGCTTCTCCCTCTTTTTCCCGCCGCCGACGTCCTCCAACCGCAAGCGCCACCGATTGGCGGCGGTGGTGGTGTGCGGCGGATTGCAAGAGGGCCTGCCCACCTCTCGTGGGCGCAGCGCGAGCGTTTTTGGTAGTGGCACAAGTGCTCTATGAGGTAGAGTAACAGGCTTCGTCTGTGTCTGCGTCGCGAATACCAACCACGTCGTAGACAGCGCATCGAGTCCCGGGCACCTTCACGGGGTTGCGGTAGCAGTGGAGGTTTAGCGCCTCGTACGCGCAAGGGGCCCTGCGGGCGCCGCCATTGTAGGGCTGCCGCGCGGGGGCGCGAATGGGATGCGCCCCCGTGGTCAACGCTGTTGCGAAAAAACAGAGGAGCAGCTGCTGACTCGGCCCCCCCCCCTCCCGCCACCGATCTCCAACTCAGAGCCACCACTGTGGAGACCACTTTGGCGACCACCACACAAAAAACAGAGGAGCAGCTGCTGACCCGGCCGCCCCCCCCTCCCGCACCGATCTCCAACTCAGAGCCACCACTGTGGAGACCACTTTGGCGACCACCACCACACAACCCCCATCACCGTCACCGCCCTCCTTTTGGTCGAAGCCCGACTGTCGCATCTCCCTTTTTTCCCGCGTCGCGCCCCTCTGACAACCCTCCCGGCCCACCACGGCCGTCGCGGGCGGGATCGGAGCACGATCCAGCGGCAGAGAGGTGGGCGGCGGCGGCGGCGGCGACGCACGCGGCGGCGACGGCGACGAGCGGCACGCCCGTGGCCAGCAGGTCCACGGCGTGTGGGTCCGCGAAGCGCCACAGCGCCTGCCGTGTACGGACGCACAAGAGCCCAGGGAGGAAAATATGTGGGGGATGGGAGGGGCGGGCTGGAGTGGGAAGGGGTGCGAACACGGATACGCGTGTCTTCATTTCACATTTGCAGTCAATCTGTGATTGATGTGCGCTCCAGACCCTCGGAGCTCAGGTCCTTGGACAAGGCGGGTCCATTGGTCCCTTGGTCAGCATTCGTGCGTTTTTTGTTTTTTTTTGGACGTGCGGATAGCACTTCACACAATGCATTTTCCACTGAACAGTACGTTGTCCGCTGCGACCTTTTCCCGAAAGGCAGCCACTTCTCGGCAGCCACTTCTCGAACAAAGGTCAACGTCAATTTAAATCGTGTTCCCCCCGTCAAGAGGAACCAAGCAGGAGAGAGTCAGTGAGGTGGGTCGCTCTCATGGAAATGACAATGTTTTTTTTCCTCTTTATTCTCTTTTCTCTGCCGACGAGCAGCACATAGCAACATGCCTCCGGTTTCGAGCGGCCACACGATTTAGTGCAGTGAGTCCGTGATCACGTCGTTCTCGTCAGCGTGAACCTCTGCCTAAGCAAGAGGAGGATGTGCTCCACATGGGCGAGACGACCTAGCAGCATCGAGGGGGGACGGGCGCGTGCTCTGGGTGGGCCAGGTGGTGCGTTTCCGCCCTCCTCTCAGACCCCTTTCCCCACGTCACCTATCATGTCCGCCCATCGGCCACATGGCATTCGGTCCATGCCCCCTACTTCCGATGAAGTCGTTCTGTCCATGCAAGGAACGAGTACATAATAAAGCCGGGCAAAAAAGCAGAATCGACATCACAGGGGCAGGTGGCGTCACCTACCGCGCCCCCCCCACGGAGTGCCCCCGTGGCAACTGCCATCAGGCCTTGTGTGTTGTCGCCCTCTCCGGGGGCACTGCACCGTTACACGAGGTTCTCCACCCCCGCAAACGCCGACGACGTGCGGAGGGTCCACTCGAGGTCCTCGTCCAGCTCGTCAGCGCGCCCCCCCCTCGCGGCCGGGGGCAGCGGCGTCATGCCGCGGCCGCCGGGCGCTGCGGCACCGCTCCCGCTCGTGGGTGCGGGTGAACTTGGCGAGCAGCGCCGCGGTGCGGCGGCCGCCGCCGCCGCGGGGCGCGCGCTCGGCGGAACTGGCGGTGAAGCTGCCGTCCCAGCCGTCGATGATGCCGTCGCCGCGCCTGCCGCCTGCGGCCACGGTCGCTGCGGAGCTGCTGCTCGCCACGGCACTCCCGCCGCCGCCACTCCAGCCCGAGGTGGGACCCACCGCCAGCGTGGACGGCGCTGTCAACAAGGTCCTCCTCAACCGCCGCCATTGCCGCCGCCGCCGCCGCCGCCGCCGCCGCCCATGCCTGCCGCCCCTTCCTGGCGCAGCGCCTCCAGCTGCCGCCGCACAGGGCTGGGCGTCGCGACGAGCTCGTCAAAGGTGGGCAGCCCGACCCCCCCCGGTGAGGGGGAGCTGATCCCCAGCGCCCCCCCCCCAGCCGGTGCCGGGGACGCAGGGGGGGGGGTGCTGCCGCCGTCGGGGGCGCACCCCTCAGTCACCGTTGGTGGCGGGAGTGGCCGCCGACGCCGCCGCCGCCAGCTGCTGTGCCCCTCAGCGGCCGCAGCAAACGGCGACGGCGGGGACGGCAACGGCGGTGAGGGCGTCGACGCGGTCAACGCTGCCGTTGGGGTTTGCACCCACGAGGCCGCCGCCACTTGAGCAGGCTGCACGTAGGGGCATGCGGGCTTCCCCCGCGGCGTGATCGCCGCCCCCACCGCCTGGTGGCCCGCCGCCTGGGTGCCCCCGCGCGGCGTCAGCACCCCTCGGGGTGTGCCGCTGCGGGTGCCGTCGCTGCGGGTGCCGCCACCCCCGAGTGCCCGCGGCGCGGCCGCGGGCGGGCTGCAGGCCACCTCGGCCTGCAGCGGCAGCGCGGCGTGTGCCTCGCCCCTCCCAGCCGGGCCGCACAGCGACACGGGCCGCGGGCGGGCGGCCCGGGGGCTCCCTCGCCCCCCACCACGGCCGCCACGGCCGCCCCCAGCCGGACCGACGCGGGCCGCCCCCGCCGCGTCGCCGCCGCCGCTGCCGCGGCCGCCGACGGGGCGGCGCCACACGGGCGGTCGGCGGCGGGCGACCGCCCATGGATGGACGGGTGGCGGGCGGGCGTCCGCATCAGCCCGCCACGCCCGCCCGGCGGCGCCGCGTTCTCATCCCCCCCACCCAGACCGTCGGGCCACCCCGCGCCGGGGGCGGTCGCCCCGTCGGGACCGCCGCCGTCCCCCCGGCCGGTCGCTGCGGCCACGCCGCCGCGGCCGGCGGGGGCGGCCACCCCGCCGCGGGGGGGTCGAGCCGCGCCGACTGGGGCCGCAGCCGCCGGCCGGCCGCCGGCGTTGCGGCGCCCCCGCCCGCGGGGTAGGCCGCCATGGCCGGCGGCCGGTGGGTGGGGGTGGCCGCCAGCGAGGACGCCCGGTGGGGCGCGCCGCGCGTCGCAGACGACGGGCCTGGGGGGGTGGCGGCCACCGCCGTGCCGTACGAGTGGGAGCGCATCACCTCCGAGCCGTCGGCCGGCGAGACGGCCGCCGACGGCCAGACGGAGGGCGTGGCCGTCCCCCCCGGCCGGCCGGCGGGGGTGGCCGCCCCGGCCGCGCGGGGCGGGGGCGTACTCCCCACCGCCGGCCGGGTGGGCGTGCCCGCCGCCGCCGCCGGCCGGTGGGCGGCCGCCGCGGCCGCAGCCACCCCCACCGGGAATGGGGAGCGGAGGCCGCGCACCGACACGGGGCGGGGCGCCGGCGTGCGGCCGCCCCCCGCGGCCGCCGCCCCGGCGGCGGCGGCCACCGCCCCACCACCCGCCGGTCGGGGCAGCCGCACCGATGACGGGCGGCAGCGCGGGTGCCCCCCCCCGACGGCAACGGCGGGGCGGCGTCGCCCCTGTCCCCGCCACCGCCGTCACGGACGGGGGTGCCAGCGGCGGGGGCCCCCCGCCGGCCGCCGCCGGCCGCCCATGAGTGGCCGCCTGGCGACGCCGACAGCCGCAACGACGACGGCCGAAGGCGGGGGGTGGGCGGCGTGGCCGGCGGCGGCGGCGGCGGCGGCGGCGGCGCGCCGCCCCGCCCGGCAGGACGGTCCCTCTGGCGGGCGGGGCCACCCGGCGTCGGCGGCGACGCCCCGCGTGGCCCGTCTGCCCACCGCACCCCCGCGGGCGACGGCACGCGCATGGACATGGGGCGCCGCGCCGACGCGGGGGTGCCGCGGCGGCGGCACCGACGGTGGGCCCGCCGCACCCCCCCCCCCCCCCCCCCCCCCCCGCCGCCGCCGCCGCCGCCGCCGCCCGTGGGCAGGCCGCCACCCCCCGTGGCCGACGCCACCTGGATGGACGACGCGCGGCGGCGGCCGGTGGCCGGCGGCAGGTCCTCCCAGCCACCGCCCGCCGCCCAGCGGTCTGCCGCCCGCGCACTGGCAGCGTCATTGGCGGCAGCGGCGGCGGCGGCAGACGCCGCGACGGCGTCGGCGGCGGCGGCGGCCGCGGCCGCGTCGGCGGCAGCCGCGTCGGCGGCGGCGACGGCCGCCGCGACGGCAGCGTCGGGGCGCATGGCCGCCGGCGACCGCAGCGACAGCCGCCGGCTGACGCGCCGCCCGCCAGACGGGGTGTGGGCGGCAGGTGGGGCGCCGCCGCCGGCGACGGGCGGCGGCGGGGCGGCGGCGGTGGTGGCCTTGGGCAGGCGGGCGCTCGCCCGCCGGTGGACTGGCGGGGAGGGTGGGGGGGGGGGGGGGACCATGGCCAAGGGGGGGCGGTGGCCACCCGCAGGAGCGGGGTTGCCACTGGCAGGGGTGGGGACGTAGGGGGGGGGGGGGGGTGGGGAGGGGGTATATAGGGTGAAAAGAGAGACAGATGAGTGGTGGGGGGGGGGGGGGGTGTGTGGGGGAGGGGTGAACAGGAAGAGCAGGGGGGGAAGCAGCGGGGAGACGGTGAGCGAGACCAACCCAGGCTGGGGGTGGAGAGGGGGTGGGGGGAGGAGATGAGGAGTGTACGGTGGTCACAGCAAGCAGGTCAGACTGGCCGGTAAGGTGTGGAAACACGGGGGGGGGGGGGGTGCGGCAGACGGGTGGGGCGTCCGACTGGCAGCGGTACGAGCAGCACACCGGTGGGGCGGGGGCTAAAGAGCGACGCGCGCGCAGGGAGCGAGAGAGCCGGCGCTGCGGGAAACAGCCGGCGGCGGTGCGGTGGGGGGGGGGGGGGGGGGGGGGGACGCCCGGGGGGGGAAGGGGCATCCAGCGGCCGCCGCCGCCGCGGCGCCGCAGACCCGTTGCGGGGTGGTGGCGCGGGGCGCGCGTCCCGCCCCGCCGGGGGCGCGGCGTGCCGCCCCCCCTCCCCGGGGGGGGGGGGTGGGGTTGGCGGGGAGGGCCGCAACGGCGGTGGCCTCCTCCACCGTGGCGGCAGGCAGGCAGCCGTTTGACCTGCGGGGGGGGTGGGGGGGGGGGGGGGGCGCCCGCCGCGGCGTCCGACCCCACGCTGTGATCGGCACGGCGGTGGCCCCACTGGCCGCGGCCGACGCGGGAGCGCGGCGCGCAATGGGGGTGGGGGGGTGGGGGGGTGGCGGGGGGGGAGCGGGGGAGGGGGGGGGGGGGGGGGGGAGCGGACGGCTACCGCGGCAGTGGCCGGCCGCGCGGCCGGGGGGGGGGGTGGGGGGTAGCCGGTTGGGGCTTGTTGGGCTGGATGGAGGAGGAGGAGGGGGGGGTGGGGGGGTGGGGTGGGTGGGGGTGGGTGGGAAGGGGAGTGGCCCCCACCCCCCCTCCCCCCCCCCCACAGAATCAGAGACGGCAGTGAACGGGGGCGGTGGGGGAAACAGGGGCCGTTGCAGGTGTGGCGCGGGGTTGGCAGAGGGAGGGAGGAGGGAGGGAGGGGAGGGGGGCGGCGTGGGCCCACGTGCACACCCCCCTTCCCCGTCCGCCTTCCACGCGCGCGGCGTGTGGCCGCGCGGGCGGCGGCGGGTGGCGGCGGTGGTGGTGGCGGTGGCGGTGGCGCGGGGGTGCGGGGGTGGGGGGGCGGGGGCGGGGGGGGGGCGGCGGTGCGCAGCGGCGTGATCCGGGGGGTGCGGCGCTTTCAAAAAAGAGAAGAAAAAAAAAAACGGGCACGGCTGGGCGGGTGGCGGGGGGTGGGTGGTGGTGGTGGTGGGGGTGGTAGTGGTGGCCGGGGGGGGGGGGATGAGGGGGTTGGCGCCAACCAGGGGGGGGGGGGGACGGCAACACGCCACCGCCATGGCGCCACCGGCGGCGGCCTTTGGGAGAGAGGGGAAGGAGCAAGGCCCAGAGACCCCCCCAGGCGGTGTCTCGCCAATGGTGGACAGGGGGGGGGGGGGGGCTGTTTTGTCCAAACGCAGACGGGGTATATCGTATGGGGATGGGCGACCGGGGGCTCTGTCGTGGCGGGGGGGGGGTGGGCGCGCGCCGTAGCGCGGCGGCGGCCGTTTTTCCCTTTCTGGTTTTTTTTTTTGCGTCGCGCCCCGCATGGGGTGCGGGACACAAAGGAAGAGTCGGGAACTACCAACCAGTGGGGTGATGGGAAAAAAAAGTCCAAAACAGGAGGAAATGGGGCCAACTTTTTCTTGGCACCCACCCACCACGGTCATGCGCAACGACCACTGGCGGGGGGGGGGGGGGGGGGGGGGGGGGGGGGGGAGCCGCCACCCTCACCCGCGCAACGGGAACCGAGCCGGGCGGGCGGGTCCTCTCCGTTTGACGATCGCCGACGTGCGCGCTGCGCGCAGAGGGGGGTGCCCCCGCGACAATGTCGACGGGGGTGTGGTGGGGAGGGGGTGACCAACACGAGGGGAGAGAGAGCATCATCCGGTGCTGTTTTGTTCTTTCTCGCACCCCGTCTGGTGGTCCGCGGAGCGCTCACACACCAGTGTTGCCCAGGTTGCCCAGACCCGTCCCCATTGATGATGTAGGCGGTGGAGTTTTTGGAGGGACGAGTGTGTGGGGGAGCGGTGGCACGGGGTGGGCTCCCCTGGTGGGCACCCGTACGTCCAGTCTGCCCCCATCCGATTTTTTGGCGGTCGCTGGGTGCCTCACGGTAGAGAACCTCCGCGGCGGTTCCTCTGGCGGTGGTGCGGCTCCACGCCCTTGCACCCCACCGTCGTGCCGTGTATGTACGTAGACAGGGGAGCAGCGGCTACTCGTAGCACACAGCGCTGGGAGGAAGGGGGTCCTTGCCACGGCGAGCGTGCCCATCGTCTGCATCCGCCAAAAGGCCAGAGAATTCAAACGTGGCTGTAGGATCCGGAAATACATTCTTCTACAGACGACTGACTTCTTCTCTCTTTTTTTTGTTACATGTTCTACATCCAAACGTTCTTCACTTTTTCGTCGATCGAAGAGGAACGGCCTGAGCAGTGCGCTGATCCCTGGGAAGGGGCGCGGCGTGACGCGGGGACACCACCGTGACCGCCTTGCCAATCACCCCACTCCCGCGCCACCGTGGCGCGGGATCCCAAGGAGTCTGCAGATCCACCACCGCCACGCACGTCGGCGGGGGGCATGCAAGGCTGGCGCGCCGGGTCGTGGTGGGAGGGGTGGGGGGGGGGGGCGGGGTCCATGCGGCGGGCTAGCGGGACACTGACCGCCAACGGGCCATGCCGGCTGTGTTCACTGCGCTCTTTGCGGAGGGAGCGAGGGGAGGGGTGGCGCGACGGCGGGGGCGAAGGGGGGGCCGGACGAGATTCAAACGATGGAGTGGCTGCCGCCAAGGAAGGAGAAAATATCAGGAAGGAAGAAAAAAAAACGAAGAAATACAGCCAGACCATTGACAACAAACACCACCAATCAGGAACAGAAACAAGCAGGCAGAGACAAACAAAAACACATCCACCGCCCGCGCGCACGAGCCGGCGCGCGCAGTGGCGCGCAGAGCAATGGCCAGCAGAGGCGCACGGGGAGAGGGCCGAGGCAGAGAGCGCCAGGCGGTGGCAACGCACCACGTACACATGCACACAAACAGCGCTCATTGCGGGAGCGGCCACGAGGCGGGGGGCCGCGCGCTGGGGCGGCTGGCGGCCAAGCGCACGGGCGGCTGCTAGTCCCGCCCGCCAGCGCCCGCGGCGGGACAGCACGCCTCGGCGGCGGGGAGCGCGCGCCACAGCGGAGAGGTGCGCGGGGGGGGGGAGGGAGAGGCCGGGGACCAGCGGGAGGGGAAAGAAGTCGGGACGACGCGCGCCTCCCACCGTCAGCAGCACGCCAACCGCGCGTGCCGTAGAGAGCAACAGCGGTGGCGACGGCTGTTCGGCGCGGACGTGTCGTTGCCCCGCGGACCGTCCCGACGATCCCCGCCCATCGCGCCCACCGCACCGCAGGACGGTGACCGGCGGGGGCGCCAGCGGGGCACCCGCGGCTGGCCGCCAGCACCTCCCCGCCACATACCACGCAGCCACCGACTGCCGCCTGCCCAACACCGCCACGACGCAGTCGTCCACAAAAAAAAACGCCCCAGCCACAAAAGCACATGCACAGACGCATCACCCGCCACGCCCACTGCCACGCCACCCCGTTGCCATTCCTCGCACCCCCCCTCTCTCGCACCGCGGCCTCCCACCCCCCCTCACCCTCGCGCCCCTCCCTCTCCCGCCCAGGCCACCAACCCTCCGCTGCCACAACGCTCCCGTCGCTCCTCCCCCTCACGTGTAGTTCCACATCCGCGCGCGGCAGTCGCCCGACCCCGTCGCGATCGCTGCCGCCACCGGGTTGTGCGCAATCGAGATGACCGAGTTCTTGTGGCCCTGCAGCATCAGAGCCATGGATGGGTTGCGGGGATCCCACAGCTGCACCGTCCGGTCCTTGGAGCCCGACAGCAGCCACCGGCCGTCGGGCGAAAACGCCACCGACAGCACAAAGTCGCGGTGGCCGGTGAACGTCAGCCGGCACTGCTGGCTATTTTGGTCCGCCGCGGACAGGTCCCACAGCTTGAGCGTCTTGTCAAGAGAACCCGACAGCAGGAGGCAGCCGTCGGGGGAGAACGCCACCGAATAGACAGAGTCCCGGTGGCCGTCAAACGACCGCACCAGCTGGCCAGTGCTGACATCCCACACCCTCACAATCTTGTCCAGAGAGCCCGCCGCGACGTGCGCTGACGTTGGGCTGACCGCCACTGACGTGATGCCGTCGGTGGCGCCCGTTGGGCCCCCGAGGGTGGCCAACAGCTGACCCGTCTGGAGGCTCCACAGCTTGGCCGTCTTGTCCCCGCTGCCCGACGCAATGAAGCGGCCGTCGGTGGAGGCGTCCACAGAGTAGATGTCCGTCTCATGACCCACAAACGAGTGCCGCACAGTGCGGTTGCGCACGTCCCACACCTTGACCACATGGTCCTCTGCGCCCGTCACCAACGACTCGCCGTCAGGGGTGAAGCACACGGCCCGGACGTAGCTGTCCGCGCCGCTGCCACCCGCGCCGTCATCGTCGCCGCCACCGCCGCCGCCACCGCCACCGACGCCGTCCTCACGGTCAAAGGCGGCAACGCGCTGCCCCGACGCAGCCTCAAAGATGTGCGCACACCTGTTGGAGCCAGTCGCCAGGTACTGGCCGTCAAAGCTGTACCGCACACAGCACACGACCGAGTCATGCACAAACGAGTTATGAAGCGTCACCGCCATGTTGTTGGCCACCCCGTTGGCGCCAGTCCCCTGGTACACCACGTAGTCATCCTCGGCGGCGTGGGAACCGTTGACGAGCGTCCCCGGGCCCGACACACCATTCATGGCGCCGGCGCCCACAGAGTTGAGCTCTGGCTTGATACCACCGCGGTAGCCAACGCCGCTGCCATCCAACGTCATCCGCCCACCCGCTGCGGAGCCCGTATCGGACAGCAACCGCCCGACGCTGCCCGCGCCGCGGATGCTAGCCAAGTTGGGGTGCCCCGTGGCCGACCCACCGCCCCCGCCGCCGACATTGCCCGCGCCCGTCGATGCGCTAGCCGGCGCCATGGACGGCAGCGGCCCGCCCGACGGCGGGGGCCCCCCAGCCGAATACCCGTTGGACGGCGACGGCGCCGACGGCATGGTCCGCGCGGGCGGCGGCTGCGCGAGGGAGGCCGACATGAAGCCGCCGCGGTCGCCGCCGCCGCCGCCGCCGCCACCGCCACCCGTGGTGCCTGACGGGGCGCCACTGTGCGGCGGCACGCCGGTGCCCCCATAGCCGCCGCCAAAGCCCACGCCCGTCCCCGTTGCAGCCGACGTGGCCGGCTGCGCCGCAGAGGAGCCACTCTGCGTGCCGTTGGCAGCGGTGGCAGCGCCCGCCACCCGGGCGGCGGGCCCACCGCCCGACGCCGCCAGCGGTGTCAGGGGCTTGCTGCTCGTGGGGCCCGCCATGCCCGACACTGGCTGGCCCGCCGCCGACAGCTGCGCCTTTAGGCGGTTGACCTCGGCAATGTAGTGCTCCTCGACAGCCCGGTGCTTGTGCTCGAGGCCCACAAGGGCCTGCTCCAAGGTGGATATTTCAGCCAGCTGCGCGGGGTGAAAACGTACGGATCATGAGGCCATCGTCGCGGCAATGCCAAGGGCAGGGGACCAGCAGGTAGGAAAGGGAGCCAAACGTCCAACAAAACGACCCAGCCCAGCCAAGGAAACGTCAAACGCGGGAAAATGCACAAGCGGTACGAGTGTCAGCGATGCGCCCACCCAGAGGCCGGCAGGCCGACCCACGCACGGCCGGATCGCGCACCGGGACGAGTCCCCGCGATCCCCCTTCCCTCATCGTCCTCCTCCCCCGCACCCCCCCTACCCGGCGAGCAAAAACGTACGTGTGCATCCAGCTTGCGCTGGTACTCCTCCCGAATCACGCGCACCTCCTGGCCCTCCCCCGAGGCGGCGAGGAACTCGGCGCGCAGCCGCTCGAGGAGCTCTGCCCAGCGGGGCACCCCCCCCGCGCCGCCCGCCTCGCCCGCCACCCCCCCCGCCCCCGCCGCCGCCGCGGCGGTGCTGCCGGCGCCCGCGCCCGCGGCGGCGCCCCCCCCCGCGGCGGCGCCCAGGCCACCAACACCACCGCCGCCGCCGCCGCCGCCGCCGCCGCCGCTACCGACGCCACCACCGCCGCCAATGGCGGCGCCCCCGCCAGCGGCGCCGCCACCCACGCCGGGCCCGCCGTCCGGGCCGCCGCCGCCGGCCGCCGCGGCCGCCGACACGGCAGGCCCGCCGACGGGGCCGAGGCCCATGGCGCCGCCGCCGCCGACGCCGCCACCACCACCACCGCCGCCGACGCCGCCGCCGCCGCCGCCGCCGCCGACGCCACCACCACCAACGCCGCCGCCGCCAGGCGCACCCCCCCCCGCGCTCAGGGCCCCGCCCCCCGCCGTCGACACGACGGGTGGACCCCCCCCCCCCCCGACCGAGCCGCCGCCGCCCGCGCCGCCGCCGCCCACTGCCCCCACCCCCCCCACCCCCCCCCCCCACCACCACCGCCACCACCACCGCCGCCGCCGCCACCGCCGCCACCGCCGCCACCTCCGCCACGGTCAGGCCCGCCGCCGCTAAGCGCCGACCCATTCCCGCCCGGGGCGCCCTGATACACGCCCCCACCGCCGGGGGCGGCGCCCACCGAGTTCATGTCCTCCACCGCCGCCGCCGCCGCCGCCTCCCGGGCCGCGTGCAGGTGGGGTGACGGCTGGTCGGGGGCTCAGCGTCCGTGCCTCCCCCCCCCCCCCCTGCCCTCCCCCCCCCTCTACCCCCCCCCGCCGCCTTACCTCTGGGGGGCCGCGCCAACGGACGACCCCCACTGGCTATGGTCAGGGAGGAGGCAGGGGGCCCGGCAGGGAACCACACACCACCCCCAACCCTCCTCTCCCCCCCTCGCCGGTGAAACGGGAAGGCCCGGTGGCGGCGCGTAGGCGCGCGCGGGGTGTGGCGGCCGCGGTAGACCCCCCCCCCCCCCCTCCGTGTGACCAACGAACGCACCGCCACACGCGCGCCGCGGGATGCGCGCGCCCACGCCACACGCCACCTCTCACACCAACGCAAGCCACACGCCACCTCCCACCAACGCAAGCCTCGCGCCACACGCCGCACAACGGACACCCCCCCCCCCCCCCCCCCACCCCCACCCTCTCCCCAACACCCGCAACGGTGGGTGGTAGTGGAGGTGGCGGTCGTAGAGGTGGTCGTGCTGGTCGCCGCGGTGGTAGACGTCCCCCGCCTCCCCACCCCCCCTCCCACCTCCGGCCCGTGCGTACGCGCGTACGCACGCGGCCGTCGCCCAGCGGCTTGGCAGGGGCCCCTGCGCCCTGCCCCTCTCTCTCCCCCCGCCTCTCTCTCTCCCCCCCCCCACCGACGACGACGACCGGCGACCGCCTCAGCACCCACACACACCCCCCCCCCCCCCCCCCCAACGCCGACCACCAACCTCGACGCGCGAGCCGCGCCGCGCACGGTCGGCAGCGGAAGAAAAGGACGCGCGCGCGCGAGGCGCAGCAGCTGCCGCGGCGGGCGCAGGGGGCGGCGGCGGCACCCACCCACAATGAGGCAAAGAGGCGGAGCGGCGGGCGGGCGGGCGGGCGGACGGCCAGGCGGGCGGGCGGGCAGGCGGGCGGGCGGGCAGGCGGGCGGGCGGGCAGGCGGGCGGGCGGGCGGGCGGCGTGGGCGGCGCGGTACGGCGCGACGCGGGGCGCGGCGTCGGGGTCGACACGGGGGGGGGAGCCGGGAGCCGCGGCGTCGGCGTGTGGGCGCGCGCGCCGGTGGTGGCGGCGGTGGGCGCGCCTTCGTTGGGCGTGCCGTTGAGGGGGGGGGTGCGGTGGTGCGCGTTGGCGCCGTCGCCTCGACCGCGGCGGCGGCACGCGCAAACTGGGGGGGGGGGGGCGGGATGCGGGGTCCGGCGCTAGCGCGCTGGGGGCGCCCCCGTCCTCACCGCTGGTGGAGCGTGGGGGGGGGGTGGGCGCGCTCGAGCGCTCAGGGACGGGAAACAAAGGGGCCCCCATGGACTCGGCCACCCGCACAGCTGCAGGGCGTCCAGTGTTTTCTGGTCCTGGTGCCCCCAGCCGCATGGAATGGTGCAGTACTGAACATATGCAATGTGTACAAGTTGTAATTATATGCAACACCTCCCCAGCGCTGCGCTCCACGCACGGCGAGCGAGGGGGCCCCCCTCCCGCTCCCTATGTACGATGCATGGCCGCTGCCGTTGAGGCCTCGTGCCAGGTCACGTGGCCCAGCTGGCTTCGGTGGGGGAGGGGGGGGACGAGTGGCCCCCCGCCGGGGCGGTCGGCGCCCTGCCGCGGCTCACCCCAGGCCGCCGCCCGACGGCCGCCCCGACACACCCCCCCCACCGGATCGTTCCTTGGTGCCTCACCGCGTGTCTGCCACGCGCGCTCGCCACACACCACATCCCCTCTCTCTTCCACCCGACGTGGGCGGTCGTCGCGCGCCGGCGGTGCCAACAGAAATCCCGCCGCCTCGACGCGGGCGACACACGGCCGGCCGTACGGTACGCGCCGGGCGCGCCTCGCAGCCGCGGCGCCCGCCGCGCGCCCCCCCCCCGGTGCAGCGCCGCTGCTGCTGCTGCTGCGGGCTGGTGCTTGCTGCTTGGCGCGCCGGCGGCCACGGGGGTACTGCACTGTATGTGCTGTATGGATAGGTAGCACTTGCGGGTCTGCGGCTGCCGCGCCCACCACCACCGTCGCCGCCGCCGCCGCCGCCGCCGCCACCGTACGGCCGCTGTCGCGTGTGTGGGTGCTGAGGCTGAAGGGAGGGGGGGCACAGCGGGGATGGCGGCTTCGTAGTCCTGGGGAGTCCTGGTGGCGCGGGAGCGCCTGCCCCGTTGGTGCACGCATCGCCCCCCCGTGGGGGCTCGAATGCCCACTCCGTTGGCCACCCCCGTCGCCGTCTGGACAGACAGCCTGTCGGCCAGCACCGCCGTCGTAGTGGCGACTTGTGGGGGCGGCGGCGACGGGGCGGCGGCAGGGACTCTCTCGGGGTGCGCCTGTGGACATGCAGCTCGGACTTGGCTTGCGCTGGTGCGGGGCGGTACAGATGTCTCTCTGGAAGAAGGCTCACTGATCCAGGCTGAGCGGGCACAGGGTGGGACCGCCACAGGAAAATCCGTCCTGGCGGCGGGCTCACCTGCGTGCTCGATGTACAAACGCGCAACCGGCCAGCTCCCACGGTTTTCCATGGCCAGCCGCTGCGGGTGCTTCAGTTTGGCTTTTGGAACACGCAGAGAGTGGGGGTGTGCGCTGTACGTCATCTTGCCAAAGAGGACTCCTCCAAAGTACATTGCTCACCCCCGCCGCTCTTTGTTTTTCATTCTCCTCCGAGCTCGGGCAGATGACACCAAGTGTCCTCAATGGCGTGGCTCATGCGAACGGCACCGCCATGCGTGCCACCAGCACCATCACCCCCTCACCCCCTTCACATGCGTGGATGGCCGCGAGACAGGTGGCCCGCGGATTAGCAGAGATGCGAGGCGCCGGGGGGGAGGCCGTTCCTCCTGGCGCCGACGTTGAATGTAGAACGGGAAAACGGGCGAGAGGTTCTGTAGGGAGGGCAAGGACACGTCACTCTCGCTTTTGCGGGCAGTGCAACCGCTACCCCCGCCGCAAAATTTGTGCGCTGGATAAATAGAATGGCGACAAGCACGCTGCGTAGGAGCGGTACAGCACGAGCACCTCGAGAAATAAAACATGTACCGGCTGCGCCTTCCGGGATTTCCCAGTGCCATCGAACCCGGGTCTCGTGCGTGGCAAGCACGTATTCTACCACTAGACCAAAGGTGCTTCCTTACGACACGCAGTTTAAATATACCTATATTGGTTCATTTTACAGAAGGGCTGGTGCAGTCGGATGATGCATCAGCTTCTTGACATGTAAAAGAGCGCACTTTTTTGTTTTCGATATTTTTGTGTTCATTTCTTTCACAGAAGTATACGATGCCATGTAGGAAGCAGCATAGAGGTCCTCTGGGATGCAGCAAGAAGACCTATATATATTGGATACACCCGTCTGGGAGAGCGCTGAGGGGGGGGGGAGGGCTTTGCTAGTCGGCCAATCCGAGAGGAGGCTTGCACATCCTGATAAAATCCCTGAACTGGGTGTGTCCTCGCCACCGTTACCCCCCATGATAGTTTTTAACCCCACTCGTATGGGAGACGTTTGGCCGTCTGAGGCGCGCTAAGACAGTGTGGGAGATTGGGCCGGAATTCGGTACCAATACTTTGGAGATTCGGGTCAAGTGGACCTGACCGGAAGTCGAAATTCATCCCACCCACGATGGTGAAACTTCTGACTTCTGGACGGAAATTCGACTAGGACTTCCGACATACTAGAGCAGGGTAATGCTGCTGGTATTTGTTTCTTGGGATTTTTGCACGGGAGCCAGACGGATTTCTACGCTTTGAGTGCTTTGCATGTGGAGTGATATGATTGGTTTGTTTGAGGGTTCATTTTCTGAGTGTTTTGAGGGGTTGCGTGAGCGTGTGAGGAGGGTTGATAAGGAGGGACAGCAAGGCGGGGAGGGCCCACCTTGGCTGGCCAAGCAAGTTAACACCGTCTGGCTCCGACACATCTTGTTCGTGCCTTGGTGAGCTGACCCGTTCACCACACGCAAGTTCCGTGTTCGGCTGTGTGGAGGTGCTTGCTTCCGGTGTCCCAAGTTGGGATATCGGCAATACTCCTCTTCCTTCCCTGACTCGGGGTTGGTGGTTGGGAGTACTGCTACAGTTGGTGGAGCAGCGGGGGTTAGGATATCGACTTTGGTACCTCCCTTGACCGGAGACGGGACCAAGTTGGCCCCTCGCCCCCTTCGGCACCGAGACTTCCGGTGACACGATCGACTCGCCTACGTTCCGAGCGTTCGCTGGGTGACGAGGTTGGCCACCGTGAGTCTTGGTGGGAGACCCGGAGTTTCGGGAAACCTCACCGCCTTCCTTGAGGTAGGTGGAGGGGTGGAACGTGCTCTAGGAACTCCCTAGCTGACGATCCCCGACTCTGGACACCGTTTGGTCGTTTTGGTTGACTCCACGTGACTCTTGTGGAGATGGCTGGTGAGGGAGACCCCCCCATTGCGCCGAGTGTACCTGGGGAGGGGAAGCGTAGTCCTCCCCCGACGGGCGGAGTACCACCCAGGCCGGGCAGTGCGGATGTGGTGGGTCCAGAGGTTGGACCCCGACGGCGGTCGGCCAGGTTCCTTCCCAGGCCGTCCCCGGAAGAGACGGGGGGAGTTCGCCCTTCTCCGGTGGGAGCGCCGAGCCAGCGTCAGGTTCCGGCAACCTCTTCGGGGAGTGACGACACTCACTTGGGCATGGGACCGCCGACCGGCAGAGGTGACGGGACGGGGAGTTCCGTACCCCGGGTTGGTGGGTCCGCGCCACGACTGGTGTCGGAAGGACCGGGTGGGAGCTCGAGTCAAGCTCCACCTGGCTCATCCGGTATCGTGGATGACTCGGTGATGACTGCCATCGCACAAGTCGTGCGAGAGGAGGTGGGGAAGGCGTTGAAGGGGGACACCCCTCCGCCTGAGCAGGCCTCGAGGCGTCAGAAGCGACGGGAGATTCGACGTACTCTCCGTCGTGAGGTGGACTCAGAGTCTGAGTCCTCTGCAAGTGGCAAGTCGGGTGAAGAGGATCTTACCCGACGTGATCGTGTGACTCACACGGACCGTCTTGGGACTAGAGTCGTCCCAGGAAAGATAGTGGTGAATAATCCATTGTTCAAGGATGTCTTCGACTGTGAGACATATGGGTTGGTCAACAAGTCGTTGACCTACTCGAATAGTCAGGCCCGTACCCTGGGCCGGCGCAAGAAACACGTTGCGCAATCCTTCGGGGTCCGTTCAGAATGGGACGGGACTCCACCCCCGAAGGTCTTCCAGTTTTTGCGGAAGTTCGCAAAAGCCTGCGATGACAATGATGTCTCTGAAGCTGAAGCGTTTTTCATGCTTCAGGACTTCACCAAGGAGCCACTCCGCTCCGAGGTGATGAACGTCATGCCAAGGCGGCATGGTGGGAACCCGGGTGAGGTGACCTCCTACCTGGAGTTGGTTAATTGGATCCTTCGTCTTCACGCAGACGAGGCTTCCTTGGCTACGCAGGTTGAAGAGTTCAACCGCGCCACCCAGAGTAAGGGTGAAGAGGAACGGGAGTTCGCTGAACGACTCCGTCAGCTGAACGTCCTCTGTGGATTCCTATATCCCCAAGGAGTCATTAAGGGACGCTTTGTGGAGGGTGTCCACCGAGCAGCTCGAGCAACTGTGCGAGAGCGTAGTACTCCGACCATGACTCTGGCGGAGTTGGCACGCATCGCCCAGACTAAGGGTGATGAGTACCGCTGGCTCGTGTCTGAGCAGCGGAAGGAACGAGAGAAAGAAGTTAAGGGAGTGGAAGCAAGTCGCTTCCGCAGAACTGCAAGGGTGCCTTCCTACACGCGGACGTACCCTGCAGTACCTTCGTCCTCAACTCGAGAGACGGAAGGTATGGTGGCCGCTATCCCTGATAAGTCGTAGGGAAAAGCGGGGCCATCGGCGTCAATGAGTGATCGGCCGTGTTGGCAGTGTTCCAAGTCGGGACACTGGGCAGCCCAATGCCCCACTCTGGACGTTCGACTGAGAGCCCTGTTGGCTCGTATTGGGAAGCTCGGTATTCCGAGGACTGATTCGGATACCCGGCCGCACACCACACGTGTGACGGCCATGACTCAACTTCAGTCAGAGAATGAGTCCACCCTTGAGAAGGGGGAAACCTCTTCCCCCAGCTCAAGTGGCAAGGATACTCCATCATCCGAGTCGGATGAGGGAAACGCCTAGCCGCTGGGTCTAAGACTGACCCAAAGGCTCCAGCGGTAATGAAGCGGGTTGCTTCACACTCACCGACCCATGGGAGCGTGAAGGTCCTGACTCGACCTCGAGGGGTGAGGCCTAGAGACAAGGTCCCTCCTCAGAAGCACGACCCGAATCGGATTGTGTCAGTGCTGGTAGGGAGTAACTACCAGGTCGCAGCTCGACTCTGACTGCAGGATGGATATGAGTTTACCTCTCGTGTCATAGTCGACACAGGCTCTGCTGCCTCTCTCATTAGGCAAGACGTATTGCCAGAGGGGACGGATGTGAGTCCCGCCGGCTCACCCGAGTGGCGTATGTTTGATGTCAATGGGGGACTCCTCCCCATTGTTGGGTCTATTGCATTGACTGTTTGCATTGGGTTCTACCAGACGCAGGTGAACTTTGGAGTAGTCTCCAATATGTCAGTTCCCGTACTGGGAACTGACTATCTGGAACTCCATGTCCCGGCCGTCTGTGGACCGGAAGGGGTGATCCGACTGCGTAATGGAGAGACTGTCCCCATATTGCGTAAAGGGAAGACTGTTTCCCCTACGACTCATCAACCTAGGGAAAACTCTCCCAAGGGTGGAGGCTCTACGACCCATGTACGAGTATGTAAGGGTACGGTAGTCCCGCCCCGATCAAGGACCTTTGTGCGAGTACGCACACGGTTTCGAGGGAATGGACTCGTTTCCCCCGTGGACCGAGTCTATCATACTCACCAAGTGCAAGTTGCATGGGGCCCCATGACTTGTGGGGATGACCAAACTTGGTGGGTGGAGGTCCTCAACACGTCGGAGGAACCTCGACGACTCCCCGGGGGCATGAAGATTGCGTCGATCTCTACCTTTGAGGGGAATGTCGTTGCTGTGACTCAACAGCAATGGAAGGATATTGGAACGGCAGGCTCTGCCGACCAATCGAGTTCATCGACGGCTAAGTCGCCGACGGTACATCGGGGGAACATCCCGGAGTGCTTACATGGACGACTGGATGAGTTAATCCAGAAGCATCACAAGTTGTGGAATGGTGACCTTGGGCTCATCAAGACCACCGAACACAGAATCGTGTTGAAGCCAGGGGCTAGGCCAGTTCGCCTGAGTCCCTACCGTCTGGGACCAGACTCACGGGAACTCACCCGAGAGCAGGTCCAACGGATGCAAGACATGGGTGTCATTGAGCCTTGCTCAAGTGAGTGGGCCAGTCCCATAGTCTTGGTGCCCAAGTCAGACGGCACGATGCGGTTCTGCATCGATTATCGTAAGCTAAACGAGCGGACGGTAAGGGATAGTTACCCCTTACCCCGTATGGACGATTGCCTCGACTCACTCGGTGAGGCACAGAACTTTTCCACGTTGGACTGCCACGCGGGGTCCTGGCAGATACCCATCCGCAAGGAGGACAGACACTTGACCACCTTCACGTGTCACTGTGGAGTTTATCAGTGTACACGGCTCCCTTTCGGGCTTTGCAATGCACCTGCGACTTTCCAGCGTGCTATTGACTTGATACTTGCCGGAGTCAAGTGGCAGATCGCCCTGGTGTATCTGGACGATATCATTGTGTTCTCCGGGACTGCCGAAGAACACCTGTCCCACTTGGACAGAGTGTTTACCCGGTTGGGTGAAGCAGGAGTAACACTCAAACCTACGAAGTGTCACCTCTTTAGTAATGAGGTGGAGTACCTCGGCCATATAGTCCGGCCAGGTCGCATTCTGGTCAATGAGAAGAACCTCATGGCCATCCGTCGGGCGAAGTTCCCCCAGACGCAGACACAACTCAGGAGCTTCCTGGGTATGTGTAACGTATACAGACGCTTTGTGGCGAACTATGCCAAAGTGTCTGCACCGTTGAACCACTTGGTAAGTTCCAAGATGCCCAAGCGCTTGGATGCTCCCAAACCCCCGGAGCAAGAAGCCTTTGATAGGTTGCGAGAACTCCTCTGCAACCCACCGGTGTTAGCGATCCCCAGACCGGGGGCTCACTACATTGTTGATGTGGACGCAAGTCACGACCAACTCGGTTGTTGCTTACTCCAACAACAGCCTTCGGGGGAGTATTTACCCGTTGGCTATTTTAGCAAAGGACTCTCACCGGCCCAGAAGAACTATTCTGTGACGGAGGTAGAGGGCCTTGGCGTAGTATGGGCAGTCTCCATGCTACGGCCATACATCGAAGGAAGGAAGTTCCTCATTCGATGTGACCACAAGGCTCTGAAGTGGATACTCACCACTACAGCCTGTACGAATAACCGACTCAATCGATGGCGACTCTGCCTCGCTGAGTTCGATTATGACGTTGAGTATCGGCCAGGCCCGAAGCATGCGGGTGCGGACGCGTTCTCTCGCATACCGACGGATGGGAAAGACTCTTCCCCCATCCCTGAGGAACTCCCTCATGTGGCAGTGACCACTCGCTCCGGAACTGTCCTCGACCCGAGGATGCCTGGCATGGCCAAGCTATTACCCGTGTCTCTGGATGAGTTTGTCCAGGCACAGGAGAGCGACAAACTCTGTCTACGACTCAGGAAGGAGCTCGACCAGGCTCAACCGACTCGGTTCTTCCTGAATGACAACGGCATACTCTGCCGTAAGGGATATACCCAGGGGGACAAGCAAGTCGTCGTCCCCAAGGAGTTACGCAAGAGTATCCTCCAACGGGAGCACTTCTCACCGTTGGGTGGACACCCAGGGTCTACGAGGATGTATCAGACCCTACGCAAGAAGTACTATTGGCCATCACTCGTGGCTGATGTGTACGGGTATGTAGCCGCATGCGCGACTTGCGCAAAGAATAGACTCATGGAGTCCCGGCAGACTTCTTCAATGAGACTCTTTCCTGCAACAGAGCCGTTTGCAGCGATAGCAGTGGACTTACTCGGTCCACTACCACGAACACTAGAGGGATATGAGTACCTTCTGGTGATGTGTGATCGCTTTACTAAGCTCACGCGGGTATCCCCACTCAAGGATATCACAGCCGTGGACGTTCTGAGTGAGTTACTCGACGTCTGGGTTGCCAGTTATGGCATCCCCGACTCTATCCTTTCGGATAACGGACCACAGTTTGCGTCCGTCCTGTATCAGGGAGTCATGAAGATGTTGGGGGTGCAGACGAATTTCGCAACCCCTTACCACCCCCAGACTAATGGGCAGGTGGAACGATTCAACAGGACTCTAGTGCGCCAGTTGCGTCACTATGTCCATGACCATGTAGTCACATGGGCTCGTTATGCGTCACTACTCGTGACAGCTTACAACTCCCAGGTACAAAGTAGTACGGGAGAGGCACCGTTTGCCTTCGTCTGCCCCCGACGACTTCCGTCAGTAGCTGTGGAGCGTCTCACCCAGACAGAGGGTGAGACTTCGACTCAAACACCGAGTCAGGCGAAAGCCTCCCTACTCCAGAGACTGGAGGAGATGATACCCCTTGTCCGGGCTACTATGGAGAAGGCCCAAGCTCGTTACAAGAGGTACTTCGATGTCCGAGTCAGACATCGTCGCGATCCGCTCCGAGTTGGAGATTGGATTTATGTCAACTCCCACGACAATAAGGGGGGGAAATTGGTCTTCAAAACTCTGGGACCATATCACATCCTTAAGACGGATGGACGGCGATTAACCATCGAGAGTGATGATGGTATCCGGACGATAAATGGGAATCACGCGACTCGCGCACCCGAACCCCCAGAGGGAGATCCCGCTTGGGAAAGGGCCTTGCAAGCATGGAAAGTCCCATCCTTGCCGACCTCCTCCAATAAACCGTTGGAGGCGGTGTTCGACAAGTTTGTCGGACACGGATACGATGAGTCGGGGCGACTCATGCTCCGAGTCAGGTGGTTCGGGTATGGACCAACTTCAGACACATGGGAGTTTGTAGAGGACCTACCAGTAGAGAAGGTCCGTAGATACTGCCAGGCTGCGGGCATATCTATACGCCGACGTAACACTCGTACGTCGGGGGATGAAGTCCCTGCTCCAAGTCAGAGCAGAGCGGCAAGCCAACCATGAGTACAAACGCATACCATGGCTCTTCAAAGATTCTCTACTAACAAAGCCGACTATGGCACAATACAAAACGAGAAGAACACACACCACTCTTCTCGCCAAGAAAAGAACAAGCCGTTCGACCGCTGACTCTAGCGTTCCATATGCCCACCCCCACCACTATAGGGACCGCCCGACCACGAACCCCCAGGGTCGTAGGCCGGTAGCGGAGGGGCGTAACCCACTCGGGAGGGCCCCGGAGTGGAAGCACTGGGAGGGGCCCGCCGACTCGCGGACCCATCCCCGTCGTAAGAAAGATGTCCGGAGGTGCTCCCTCCGTGACGCGGAAGCTGCTGCTGAGTCGACAGCAGCCGTTGGACAAACTCGTGTCCAACCGCGAGGCGAGTGACCGCAACTGCCAATGACTGTCGCGCTGTGGCTGAGTCGCCCGACGCGAGGAAGTGACTGACACGCCAGGTGACCCAAGCCAACGTGTCAAGGGAGGCCACGAGTGAGGCCTTCACCGTGGCGTCATACATAATGGCTCCCAAGTTGGGAAGCATCTCGCCGACGCCACGCGCAATCGGCATCGGGACCGGAGTTCGGACCGGTAGCGAACCCAACGCCACGTCGGGGAAGGGTTCGAGGAACTGGAAGGGTGGAGCCTGAGTCGGCTCCACACACCCCGAGGTCGGAGTCGCGACCCGCGGGGAAGACGTCGGCACAGCTCGCCCGCGGCTTCGAGGGGCTCCTCGATGAGCACCACGACGAGTTGTCGCCGATGACGTCGCCCACCCAGAGCCAGGGGGCGACGTAGAGGGAGTAACCCCCTCCGCGTAGGGAAGGGAAGGGTCCCCCAACCCCTCACGCAGGAGCAGCTGCCCCTGCACCAGAGTATGGGTGACATGGACGAACTCCCGGGGTGGCTCACTCTCCAACCCCGGCTCTGAACGCTTGTTGCGGCGGAGGAAGGGGTCCAGCTGCGCCCAATCGAGTCGATTGTGCAGGGTGACCATACCCTTGAGGAGGAACGGAGCCAGGTCCCCCGCGCCCAAGGCTAACCAGTGGAAGCGAAGGGTTTCCACACCCTCCACCAGAGCCGGTGGGAGGTGCCACAGGTAACCCCGATGGACTACATCGGAGTACCAGCCCCGAGCCACCACGACCACCCAGTGCGTGGCGAGGTAGGCGAAGACCCGGTTGCCCTCCGAGCTGGAGCGTAGCACGGAGCCAAAGTAGGCAACGAGGAGGGGGATCCGAGCCGGAAACCCACAAGGTACCTCCACTGTCTCCCACCACCCCGGGAGAAGAGGGCACTGGTGCTCACGCTCCTCCAGAGGTACGTGGGTGAACTCCACCCGCGACCCGTGGATAAGGAAGCCCGAGGAGCCCCGGAGTCGGAACTCCTCTCGCACCACACCGTGTCGGGCGTGGGCGTCCTCTCCGCCCAGGTAGGGACGGGGAAGGGCACACCACTCGGTAGACACCACCGCGTGGGTGTCGTCGATCTCCACGTCGCCCGACCCCATGGCGAGGGAGGTTGACAACGCCTGGACTTCAGGCGCGTCCGCCAGGCAGAGTAGCGCTGGTAGGTCGCAGACCACCCCATCAGGTAGAGTCACCTGGTTGGGATTCCGACGAGTCCGGCGGAACCATACGTAGGTCCGCCGTGGCTCGGGGATGATCAAGTAGACATCCTTGAGCTTGCAGTCGGGAAGCTCCCCGACTGACTTGGGAGGCGCCCAGGCTCGGGGCCCCATAGGAGGACGGGGCCGCGGCGGGAGTAGCAGCCGCGACTCAGGAAGGCGGGGGATGGGAGTCAAATCCCCTTCCGCCACCGGGTTGGAAGACCCATCCCCCGGTGGGACCACAGCCGAGGGGGCAGTAGGAGGTGATGGGGCGGGGACGGTTGAGGCGGCCGCCTCCGACCCTCGCCCGGGACGAGTCGTCTCCATGGCCGACCCCCGGCTGAGAGACTCCTCAGTCCCGAGGGCCTCCTCTCCCGCCCGTCGCTTGTCCGACAGAGACGACGGGGACGGGGACAAAGGCCGACTCGGCTCACCCGCCATCTTGAATAACCTTGACCAACTCGGTGAGGTTAAGCACGGGGGGGGGATACGACCCGCTCCCCCTCCTTGACCGCCACCAGGTTAAATCAACCTGGGCCTTGAACAACAGGGGGGGGACACGACTCACACCCCCCAACGACAACAAAGAAGCCCGACACAAGGGGCAGCGCGGGGAAAACACAACCCCGCCGACGAAGAGCAACAAGGGGGGGGGACACAACCCACGCCCCCACCGACAACGAAGACGCCCGACACAGGGGCAGGGAGGGGGAAGAGACCACCCCAAGCGGCGACACAAACCGCACGGCGGGAAGAGACAGACCCGCCGACGCGAGGGAGCAGCGGCGGGAAGACACACACCCGCCCGCACACACGAAGGGGAGAGAAGACCTCGCACCGGCGGCCGAGTACCACCGCCGGCGACCGAGTGCAACACCCCGAACTCGGGGTGCGCACACCCCTCAACCCTGACTAGAAGGGGGGGGGAAAGGAGTGAGGAACACCCCGCAGAGAGCCAGCTGGGGGTGGATCGAGCTCTAAGGGGGGGACACAACCCGACCCCCCGAGAGCAACCGTACCCCAACTGAAGGGGAAGGTGCAGGTCGACGTTCCGAGTGAGAACGTCGACGCCCTACTCCTCCAGTTGAGGGGCAGGGGGTGTGCCGGAGGAACGCCGACACCCAGGTTAGGGGGCCCACCCACACGGGAGTCCACCCGTGGAGCACCCTGACCAGGTGGGGGACGACTTTCCCCCACACCTGTTTCGCGTGGAGGGGGCTCCTCTACCCAGGTAAGGGCAGAGAGCGCACCCCACGGAGAGGGACTGCCTCTCCCGGAGGGCCCCGCCGGACGCGAGTGCAACCCCGGCGTAACCCTGGTGCACGCTAGACGCCAGCGATGCACCGTACTTTGCATCCCGACTCGGGAATTGCATCCTCCTCTCCCGGTCACTGCGACTCGCAGCTGATTGGACGTCCACCGGGACGGCTGGACTTTTGAGAAGGGGGGAATGTGGGAGATTGGGCCGGAATTCGGTACCAATACTTTGGAGATTCGGGTCAAGTGGACCTGACCGGAAGTCGAAATTCATCCCACCCACGATGGTGAAACTTCTGACTTCTGGACGGAAATTCGACTAGGACTTCCGACATACTAGAGCAGGGTAATGCTGCTGGTATTTGTTTCTTGGGATTTTTGCACGGGAGCCAGACGGATTTCTACGCTTTGAGTGCTTTGCATGTGGAGTGATATGATTGGTTTGTTTGAGGGTTCATTTTCTGAGTGTTTTGAGGGGTTGCGTGAGCGTGTGAGGAGGGTTGATAAGGAGGGACAGCAAGGCGGGGAGGGCCCACCTTGGCTGGCCAAGCAAGTTAACACCGTCTGGCTCCGACACATCTTGTTCGTGCCTTGGTGAGCTGACCCGTTCACCACACGCAAGTTCCGTGTTCGGCTGTGTGGAGGTGCTTGCTTCCGGTGTCCCAAGTTGGGATATCGGCAATACTCCTCTTCCTTCCCTGACTCGGGGTTGGTGGTTGGGAGTACTGCTACAGACAGCTGTTCTACGCAAAGGGCTGTGAGCTGGATGCCACTCGCGTGTGGCTGGGAGTTGCCCCGCGACCGGACCCCCCTCCGCCTGTATGCCGATGCGGCGCTGACGCCCCCACCGACGGCCGGCACTTTTTTTTGCCTTTTGCCACAGGTCGCACAGCCGTCCGTGGCGGCTCCACAACCGCATCTTGCACCTGGTGGAAGGGGCGCTGGAGCGGACGCCGATCTGGACAGGTATCAAGCTGGACCTGGAGCTTGACCCTGCCGCCCGGGACTTTCGCCGCCGCGAACTTCGGGCGGAGCGGGTGGGGTCGGGCGAGGTTGTGTGGGGGGACGTCTCTGTGGCGTGCCCCTTTGCTGTACGCGAACATGGGCCACTCGCCTCTGTGCCCGCTGGCCTGATACAAAACGTGAGCGTAGCCATATGCCGGTCGTGGCGACCGGGGTTGGGACGGGACACAACAATGTTGTGAGCTTCAGGGCATGCCTGATGGAGGAGAAGCGGGCGCGGAATCGGCGGAGCTGGACTAGGTCCAAGAGGGCGAAACACAATCCGCGGGTTCAGTCAGGCGAGCCCGGCGCTCGTCGTAATCACCAATTTCACGAAAAAACAAAGACGCTTTGCTGAACCACTCAATGTGTAAAGGTATTGGTAAGTAATACGTTTCAGTAAGGTCTGCAGCCCGAGGCTACTTTTTTCACTGACCTGCGGCTTCCAATTTGGGTTTGCCCATACTCCTCACTACGTTTACGACTTTCTGTATGCATGCGTAGTCCACAGTAGGTGACTTTGCCACTTCGAAAAGTATCTAGTCGGAGCCCGCCTCTGTTCATAGACACGAAGCCCACCACTGAACAACAGCGGTACCCCTGTGGGACATGCGTCCTATGTGGAGACTTTGTAATTCGTTTTAGCGTGATTTCGAGCATGCAGCTGTTTTGCGCTTCGCTCACTTGTGTCTTCCATCGTGAGGTAGCCCATTTGGTTCAATACGTCATAAACACATACATCACTACCCGACCAAAAGGTGCGCATTTGCAGCACGCATCCCGTGTGTGAATGGTGCGCACACGTTCCAGTGCGAATTCACGGCTGTGGTACCATCGTCAAGATGCTACAGTGCTACGTGGCTGAGCACTCGAATACTCGGGACAGGCTCCTGTTCGTCTTAACCCTGGCATACAATGCCAGGCCACACCGGAGCACGAACATTGCCCCACTGGAGGGGGTCATGCCCCTGGGCGTGGGGAACCTCACCCTGCCACCGGGTAGGTGCACTCGGTATGATACGTCGAAGGGCCGACCGGCCGAACGGATCCATCTGGCTTGGTTGGCCAAGCTATCATGGATGATCCCTCCTCTCAAGGGTGCCCTTGACCGAACTCAACTTCGGTATAAGAAGAACTTCGACACCCGGGTACGGGTGCGCCACACTAACCTGACAACAGGTGACTGGGTGTACATCCGACACCAGAAGTTCCGAGCGAACAAGCCCATGCAACCGGTCAAGGGACCGTACCAGATCCTACACAGGGACGGGCACTCCGTCATCTTCCTCTCCGACACGGAGATACAACGCATCAGTATGAACGATGTCACACCGGTACCGAAGCCGGAACAGCCTCAGCCGGTACCGGCTGGGCTGCTACATGAAGCGCTTACCACCCCCGATCAGATAATCCCGTGGGCCCGGATGGAATCCCATACCAAGTAGAGAGCATCGTCGAACATACCCCACCCGACCAGATCCCGGGTACTTGAAGGTCATGTGGGTCGGTTACGGCTCACCAACCTGGGAACGGGCAACTAAAATGCCCCGCCAGCTACTCATGCTATACATGAGGCGACACCGCCTATTGCAGCAGCCCATCAGACACCGACTCCGGCTGTTGGGGGGTGGGTGTAGCAATATGGATGTCCGGAGTGCGACCCGCATATAGGGGGGCTACTTCTAAGCCTTAACTCTCAAGTCGGGAGTTCACTGTGGGTACAGTATCTACGAGTTACATATAACCAGGGGGACTCGCGTCTTGGAGTGGAGGGTAGCTAGTAGTATCTCCGAGGGTTTATAACGAGGAGGCCGACGGTGAATCCACCGCCGGCCATGGAAAACAAGAAAAACCCCTTCCATTTGGGCTCCCATCTTGGTCCCGTGGCTTGCGCTCCAAAGACAGCAACCTTGGCCTCCCGGTGACTTTGTTGACGATCCCCCCTGGTGAGTGTTCCCTGAGAGTGGACAAGTAACGCCTCCTTATTGTGCTACAGTGGGGCTTAGACTTACTAAGTAGGGTGTGACATGAGTGGGGCAAGACTTAGTCTTACTATGTCAGGTCGGGCATAGTTGAACTAAGTGGACACTTAATCTTAATAAGTTTTACCTTAAAGGGGGGGGATAGCTCCGATAGCATCGAAGTAACCCGGAGCTTACACCGGCATAGGACCTATACTAGGGAGGGTGACCTCCACAAGTATAACCCAACCAATATGGGTTTGGGGGTGAGAAAGCGTGGGGCGAGACACGACTAAGCCAGACAAAGAACTTCCCGAAGGCATCGGGGAGAGGCAAGCAACGCCCCCACAGGGGATCAGTTTAGACTCACTACTACCCGGTCACCATGAGGGTCACGGGGTCCCTCTCGCTCAAGTCGACACCGCCTCGCTCCCAAGACACAACCCCCAGTAGGGGGTCCCCCCACCGGCAGAAGCGGGCCATTCACGCATTGCTGCATACACCTCCCCACTCCACCTGTCGGCAATCTCACGACGGTCAACCGCCTGAGGCACCTCAGTGCAAAGCTCCACTAGAGTGCTGCGACCAGCCTCCACTGACTCCAGGGCTTCCTGGATGCGGTCCAGTACCCCTCCGAGTACACGCGCGGTACCAACCAGCGCTGCACCTGAAGGGATGTCCCCCCAGCTACCCGAGAGCCCCTCTCGCAACTCGCGGGTAATTAGGGCGTCAACGCCCTCATAACATAGACGGGAGCCGCCGTCGGGCATCACGGGGGCATACGATTACACCTCCGCAGCCGGAGGGACCAACACGGCCACCGCAGGAGCTGACACGGCAGCCGCAGGAGCCGGCGCAGCTACCGCTGGAGCCGGCGACGCCCAGTACGGGACACGGCCCGAACGCGGGGGGTAGACATACCTCAGGGAAGCAGCACCACCGGCTACCCGGCGGGATTCCCCCCGTCGACGGGACGTCACAAGTCCCCCACCCGTAGACTCCCACTCATGGTAACGGCGAGGAGCTCTCGCCCCCGTAGGGGTAGGGTTCCCGAACGACGGGGCCAACACCTGAAGAGTATCAGGCAGGACCATGGGGATCCCCAGGTGAGCGACGACCTCGGTAGACGCCCACCCGCGATAGCCGTCCTCACCCGAGTTAACTCGGCGGATACGAAGGGAGTGACGAGGCATGGGAAGAGCCCCAGCCTGCGGCTCCCGGAATGGGGGCAAGGTCGTTATAACTGACCAGCTCACGGCATCGTGAAGAGCCATGTTGGAGATGAAGCGCTCATCGTCATCTGGGCGATATGTGTCAGGATTCATGCAAAAATGAATTTCAAGAAAACCAAGTGTTTGCTGGTCGAACCCGCGACCTCGGAAACGCGCTTATCCTTTTTTTTTTCTTTGACTCCTCGCGGTTTGCTACCGCATGGGATTGTGCCTACTTATCGGTGAATTCGATCACTTCGTTTTTGATTTGGTTAGTGTGATCCTCGCTTTTGATTTGTTTGATGTGATCCTTGTTTTGATTTGGTGGGTGTCCGTGGGCGGGCGTTGTGTGCGCGCATGAGGAGGCGCGACACACTGTTTGTAGAGAGCCCTCCAGGCGATAGGAGGGCTCAACGATAGGACAACCAACACAAGCACCTTTGTTCTCTCACATTAATCCCTTAGCTCTGACCGCTCCACTGCGGTAAAGCCCCCACACGTGCGCTACAACAGAGTCCTCCAGGATGAGGAAGCATGAGGACACCCAGTGCTGGGGATCCCCGCACAGCATACACCCAGAGGTTCCGGTCGCTCCGCATGTCCGAGTCGGGGGGGCCCCGTAGCTGCGGGTGGCTGCGGCGGCTGCCCGGTTGCCTGCTCCCTGGTAGGCCTTGGGTCAGGCGGAACATGGACTCCCCCAACCGTTTGGGTCTACGCGCAATATGCGGGGGTGTCTCCGCACGGACCGCTCATGTAGGCATGGGTTGATGGGCGCTCCCCGTCGTCCGTACATACGGGACACGACGCCCGTCTCCCTCGTTGACCTGGAACTGGGTCCCTGCCGGGGCGATGTACGCCACCGTCCTTTCGTCATCCAGGACGGGGGTAGCGGGTAGCAACAGGTGGCCCTGTTGGTCCACCAGGGGTTGCTCCTCACCTGGACGGGGGTACTCGGTCGCCACCAGTACTGGTGCGGCCTTTCGTTCCACCTTCTCTTGCCTCGGTACCGAGGTAAGACTGATCTTGCTCCCGTCACCCTTGGGTTTCGAGGCTAGGGCACACTCCAGGTTAAGCACCCGGTAGGCATCCCCCAATGACTTGCACATGTGCATCAGTCGACTGAGGTTCGTCCGAGCCGTGTTGGCTCCTCGTGCGGATATCCGCACGTAGTTGGGTACTCCTGCGAACAGGACGGCGCGCAGCTCTCCCTACCCTAGGAGTTTGCCCAGCTCGTAGTCGAGCTCTTGGATTCGGCGTCCGAACATCTCCTCATCCTCCCAGGACTGGGCGGTGGCGGTGCGAAGCGCCCGGTAGTGGTCTTCGCACTTGTCCTCACTGAGGTAGCTGCTTAGCTGCTCCTTGAGGATCCCACGGTAGTCCATGGGTGTGGCGGCCACCCTCATTCCCGGCATCGGGGATGTGAAAGGACTGAGTCCTTACTGTGCAATTCCTCCTGACTCGCTCAGAATTACCCACGGACCGGCAAATTAAATCTCAGCCGGCAACTACGGTTGGCAAGACTTGCCCGTGGCCGAGCGGATTCCGGCGCCCTCTTTTGATCCTAGACATCCAAGGTTCGACTCCACGTGTCCCTGTGATGACATTGCCCCATGACGCTGGCGGCTCTACGTTGAGGCCAGCGCGGACACGACAACGTAGCATGGCGGCGTGTCCATGCGGCCGACACCGAGGCGGCTTGACACCGAACGTAGAGGCCTCCATCCGAGGCCTCAATCCAGGGCCTCAATCCGGGGCCTCCATCCAAGGCGTCCATCCGAGGCTGCCATCCGGACCAATCCGAGACCGCCATCCGTGGTTCCAGAGGGTCCCATGGCCACGACAAGCACCCGCGCCGACGCCGGGTCCTCGGACGGCCATGGAACCCCTCTGAACTCGTACTGTGAGAGAGGGGGCGACCGCCTACACGGATTTAGAGGCACCTGGCGCCCGACCTTTGAGGGATTACGCGGAGGGCTGTGGCAAAAACCACTAGCACACATGCACCCAAGTTGGGGCGGTGTGCTAGGGCTGCCTCCCGTGTCGGGGGAACCGGAAGAAGTGCAAGTCGCACACACTCTGTCCCTGTTGTGGGGCAAACCCCCCACGGACAAACAAGAGGATGGTGTGTGGTCCAACGGTTTCTTGGTCGGGACGGGGACGCAGGGCCAAGCCCCGCTGTCCCTCCCCTTATCCCCCCAGGGTCCACTCAGAATCTCGCCACTCAGAATCTCCCACCCCAGCACCTGCCCACCGGGCCACACGAAAATCCAAGACGATAAATGCAGAAAACCCTCAAATCCAAGTTGGATTTACTACTAAGCTAACTATCCCAAACTTAGGGAATATGAACCCAAATGCAGGGGGAGGAACGGATCAGGCTAGTGGCCTACCGCCCCTTGCATGGCACGTGTTGCCCCCCTACCTGGGGGTCAATACTGCCACACTCCCCTCTCCTCAGTTCCGACCGACCCGGTCGGCCCTGTGAGGGGGTGCGTAAACGCACGTCTCGGCGTTGGGGGCGCAACTTACTGTCCCCCAGCGAGTACGTAACGCGGATGTGGAGGCGGTCACGTTGACCGCCCCTCTCCTCATGCTTGCCCACTTGGCAGCTTGCTCTCTTCAGTTCACACTTCACCATCACCACCACCTCCCCTTCACCTTCAACTGGGCCGCCCCACGCTGGGGAGGCCACCCGTATACCCACGATCCGAGTCCCCCTCAACTCGAGGCGGGTCTCGTGCCGCGATAGCCAGAGCATCTCTCCCCAACTTGGGGAGAGCCATGGCGACTCCGGGAGTGGAGACGGACTCTCTTGACGAGCGCATGGAGGACACCTCCTACGGGGCAGCACCCGCCGGGACTTCCGGCGGGGGCTCCGCGATCGCTCCGGGGGACGGGACTCCCGCGTCACCAGGCTTTGGGTTGACGGCGGGGTCTCCCCCGGAGGCGGGACGAGTTATCCCGCGTGAGGCCTTGGGGCGATGGTTTTACCCCGCTTGGCCTCTCTATGAGGAGGGGCTGACTGTTCTTCGCTGTGGCCGACTTGGCGCAGCGATGGGCCGGGTATGGGACCGCCTACGGGAGAAGTATCCCCGTAGGGTCGGGTTCCCTGCCGGCTTCAGGACGGACCAGTTTGCCTTCCTGGACGATGAGGAGGTTGACGACGTTCAGCGTGACAAGGCCATGGTGGACCGCGGGGGAACTATCCCGGGTCCCGGCGACTTGCCGACCTTCACGTGGGGCGCTGTGGCAACTCGCCCACCGTACCTCTACGAGGCCGATCCACACACTCATCACTTCGATGTGCGGATGGAGAAAGACTTCCGGCGAGGTCCCTACTTGGTGACCTCGGCTCAACTTGAGTTTCCTCAACAGTCTGCTGCCAGTAAGGAGCAGTACTATCCGAAGAAGCCCGAGTGGTGGCCTCAAGTTGAGGTCCCCTACGGGTTCCCGGCGTTGTTGCCACGGTTGCTTGACCACTTCGGCTCCGTCATGTTGCCGGCTGCCCCTGATCACCTGGTGTGGGCCATGTTGGCCACCCAGTGGCTCCTCGAGGTCATGTCGACCTGGGTGTCCTGTGTTCAGCGGCGGGGGATGCTCTGGCATCTCCCCCTCCGGCTCCTCCAAGGTTTGGAACAGCTCACCCCTCAGCTAGTTGCTGAGGGGTGCTCATCAGGACAACTCACTCTACTTGAGGAGATGCTCCGGCTCCATAAGTTTATCGAGTGGGAGAGCATTGAGCACAAGTTGCGCCGCCCCACTCGTGGGCCCAAGGACGATGGCGCACTTCGCCAGTTCGTGTGGGTCGCTCGTGAACTTCACGACGGCCGTGTGGTCCTACAAGAGGGGTTGGGCATCGGGGACTACCCGTATGCCCCGGGGGTGGATCGCCACACTGCGCCACCCCCGGACAAGCCCATAGTTATGGCCGTGCCGTCCTATGATGACCATATGACTCAACCCACTGCGGGGGCCCCAAGTCGGGGTCGCAGTTAGACCCGGGTACCGCCACCTCGGCGGGCCCCTCCGCTTCCTCCTGTTCCTTTCCAACCTCATGGAAACATCCCGATTAGCGTGGCCGTGGAGTCTTCCACCCCGGTGTCCCCCAACTTGGGGGCCACCCTCCTGACGGTATACCCCAAGTTGGTGTTGCCGCCCACGCCTCTAACCTCAGAGATGATGATCACCACGTTGGTGCGCACCATTTCCTGGTTGGCCGCGTCGACCGCAACCCTACAGAGTTCCGAGACTCTTCAACTTGAGGAGCGCGTTCGTACTGCAGTGGCGACCGCGAGTTGCGAGTCGGTGGCGGAGTTTATGACAGCCGAGTTGGCTCGCATTGGGGCTATTATGCCCCAGCCAGCCCCACTTGGGCGTGGCAAACGTCGCGCGAGCCGGGCATACTCGCCTCCTCGCCGTCGTCGCCGACACTCGCGGCGCTCTCCTTCCGTATCGGAAGACGAGTTGTCTTACTCCGTTTCGGAGTCCTCTACCCCGTCGGAGACGGAGTCTGTCCAGCGTCTGCGTCGCAAACTTGCGCGCAAGACCAGGCAGAAGAGTGGCCACGGTCGGCGCCACTTGCGCGACCGTGAGGGACGCGACGGTTCCGACTTGGAGCCGCCGCCCCCTCCAACAAGTGGAGACCGTTATCGGCGTGGGTCTCGCCGCTCGCCTCCACGTGAGGGCGAGGGCCGTGGAGTGGGAGAGTCTAGCATGCGTGCCTAGTTGGTAGCTGCCTTTGTTGTGAGAGTGTGAGGGTTAGGGCTGTAGTTAAAAGCCACTCTGCGTACCACTTCGACTTGAAGCACTCTCTTGGCACTGTTGTTCGGCCTTCCCTCACGTTGAGGGAGGGCTGTTAGGGTCTATCTCATTCCGGGCACAGTACGCCCGGACCGTCTCAGCGGGAAGGTCCTCCACATACTCCCACGTATCATCCTTGGCTTTGTAGCCAAACCAACGCACCCTCAACATGAGGCGGTCAGTGTCTTCATCCCATCCGTGGTCGATGAACTTATCGAACACGTACTCCTGCGGGCCCTGTTTGGCCGCAGGCAGTGAGGGGAGGCACCACGCTTCCAAAGCACGCGCCCAAGCTGGGTCGCCTGCAGGCGGTGGTGCAACTTTGACCACGTCCTGTCCGTTCACTGTGCGGACCCCATCGTCACTTTCGATGGTGAAGCGCCGCCCATCAGTACGAAGGACCTGGTACGGTCCCTTGGTCTGGAATACCAGCTTACCCCCAGTTGGGGTGTGCGAGTGTACGAGCACCCAGTCATCCTGCTCGGGGACATGTTTAGCATTGCGCACCTTTTTGTCAAAGGTACGCTTGTAGCGCGTTTGTGCTTTGTCCATCTCAGCCCTGACTTTAGGGATGAGGTTTTCAAGCCTAGCGGCGAACTCCGCCTTACTCTCAGTAGGAGTAGGCGTACTGCCACCATCCTCCCTAGTTGGGAGCGACCGCCGCACGGCAATAGACCGCACGCGACGGGGGGTCACAAAAGCGAGGGGTACTTCCCCTGTAGATGAGTGAACCTGCGAATTGTAGGCAGTAGTAAGGATAGAAATGTATTGGTCCCACGTCTTCACGTGCTCACTCACATACAGGCGCAGCTGCCTAACAATAGTTTTGTTGAAGCGCTCCACCTGCCCATTAGTTTGTGGGTGGTAGGGGGTGGCATAGTTTGCCTTAACCCCCAACATATCCAGCACTCCCTTAAACCGTACGGACGCAAATTGCGGTCCATTGTCCGAAAGTGTACTATCTGGGATGCCATACGCGGCAACCCAGTGATCTAGGAAAGCTGACACCACCGACATGGCCGTGATCTCTGCCAGTGGGATCGCTCGCGTAAGTTTCGTGAAGCGGTCACAGATGACCAGGAGGTACTGGTTGCCCTCCTCGGTCACGGGCAGTGGCCCAAGGATGTCCATCGCCAACGCGGCGAAGGGCTCCTTGGCCGGGAACAATAGCATAGCCGTAGTCGGCCGCCGTTCCATCAGACGATTCTGTGCACAACTTGTGCAGGCAGCCACCCAACTGTAGATGTTCACCACCATGGACGGCCAGTAGTACCTGGTCCTCAGGGTCTGGTACAGTTTACAAGACCCCAGGTGTCCACCCGTGGGAGCGTTGTGCTCCCTCTCAAGGATACTGTCCTTGAGGGATGCAGGGACGACAAGTTGTTCGGTCCCCTGGAATACCCCCCTCCTCATGAGGAGGCCATCGTCTCCCAGAAAGAAACGCGTCTCTACCACTGTAACCATTATATCCGTCTGCGACTTGCAGAAGGGATCCTCGGCCTGGGCCTTCACCACCTCGTCCAGGGACAGGGGCAAGTACTTCTTGTTCCCTGGCGCCTCGGGGTTCAACGCCTGACCCGAGCGCGTGACTACCCCCACGATGGGGATGTCCTCATCGACTGGGTTAGTGTCCAGCCCCTCGGTAGGTACCCGAGAGAGGCCGTCGGCAAGGGCATGTTGCCTGCCAGGTCGGTATTCAATGTCAAAGTTGAAGGGTGCCAGTCGCACCCTCCACCGGTTGAGACGAGTGTTCGTACAGTCCGTCTTAAAGATGAACTGCAACGCGCGGTGGTCACAGCGGATGAGGAACTTCTCACCCTCCAGGTAGTGACGAAGTGACGTCACCGCCCACACCACTGCGAGTCCTTCCAACTCGGTGACTCCGTAGTTCTTCTCGGCCGAGTTCAGCCCCTTGCTGAAGTATCCCACCGGCAAGTACTCCTTGTCCGGCTGCTGCTGAAGCAACACACAACCAAGTTGGTCGTAGCTAGCGTCCACATCCAGGATGTAGTGGCCTCCCAACCTGGGAATAGCCAAGATGGGGGGCTTCAGCAGAAGGTCCCGAAGAGTCTCAAAGGATTCCTGCTCCACCCGACTTGGGGGAGGCAGGTTCTTCGGTAGCGTTGAGCTCACTAGCTCATTCAACGGCTTCGCCACCTTGGCGAAGCCCTTGGTGAAACGTCGGTACACGTTACACATCCCGAGGAAGCTCCTCATCTGGGTCTGGGTCCGGGGGTACTGAGCCTTACGAATGGCCCTCAAGTTCTTCTCGTTAACACTGAGACGCCCCGGATGGACAACATGTCTCAAGTACTCCACCTCTTGAGTAAAGAGGTGGCACTTACTCGCCTTCAGTGACACACCGGCGTCAGCAAGTAGCTTGAACACCTGGCCAATATGGCCAATGTGTTCCTCCGGACTTCGGGAGAGCACAATGATATCGTCTAAATACACAAGACAGATCTGCCACCGTACTCCGGCCAGAATCATGTCCATAGCGCGCTGGAAAGTTGCCGGCGTGTTACACAGAATAAACGGTAGGCGCTTGCACTGGTAGGTACCACAGTGACAGGTAAAGGTAGTTTTATGCCTGTCCTCCGGGGCAATGGGAATTTGCCAGTACCCCGCGTTACAGTCCAGGGTAGAGAACACGTTTGCCTCCCCCAGAGAGTCCAGACAGTCATCCATCCTAGGTAGGGGATAACTGTCCTTCACCGTGCTCTCGTTGAGCTTACGGTAGTCGATACAAAACCGGGAGGTCCCATCAACTTTGGGGACGATAACCACCGGACTCGCCCACTCGGCGTTGCTGGCCTCGATCACATCGAGGGCCTCCATGCGAGCAACTTGCTCCTTAACGAGGGCCCTTGAACGAGGTCGTCCCCTATACGGTTGTTGGCGTATAGGGGGTGCACCGGGCTTCAACTCGATCCGGTGTTGGGTGGCTCTCATGAGTCCCAATTGACCATCCCACAACTTGTGATATTGGTCCAAGAGGCGTTCAACTTGAACCCTCAACCTGGGGGGGACACCCTCCATGTTCACATGGGGTCGAGGAGAGGCGGCCGACTTGGCTTGATGCTTCTCCTTTCCGGACTTCGGGTCGCTACTTGCGCCCGCGTTGAGGGTGACCGCTACTACCGGTCCCTCGTGTTGGTCGATATAGCCGAACTTGGCTCCCGACTTGAAGTACTTGGGCGTCGGGCTCAGGTTCATCACCTGGATCCTCCACGGGACTCCGGCCTTGGAGTCCATCGTGCCAAGGGCAACATGCACTTGGTGCTTGCGAGCAAGACGGGGGTGAGGGTGCACCAACCCGTTCCCCGTAAAATCAGTTACAACATCAACGTGCGCCACCGAGTTGGGGGGCAACGTGACTTTGCGGGCTAAACGCAGGGTAGCAGTAAACCCTTCCCTCACCGAACAAACAGGCTTGGACTGTGAGACTGTCACAGGAGCCACAGACTTTCCCTTACCAAGGATGGGAATAGTCTCCCCATTCATCAACTTGACCCAG
This sequence comes from Pyropia yezoensis, assembly GCA_009829735.1. Taxonomy (NCBI): domain Eukaryota; phylum Rhodophyta; class Bangiophyceae; order Bangiales; family Bangiaceae; genus Pyropia; species Pyropia yezoensis. The sequence goes on from CM020620.1 coordinate 22,909,316, forward strand.
TACTCAGGGCCACAAATCAAAGGCACTTGTGTAACAACATCAGGGGTACCCAGAAGCAGGGGTACCGATATATTCATAACTGCGCCATAGGTCACGTCGACCTCATGGGTCCCCAACCTAGTTGGTAGGGTCACGGCACCAACGATGGGAAGTACCCCACCATTGATGTCAATCATATGGTCAGCTTTGGACCTCCAGCGTTGGAGCTTCAACTTCTTTGGTAATAGCGACTTGCGTATCAAGGAGGCTCCTGACTGTAGCAATATGGTTGTCCGTATTGTGACCCTAATATTAGGGGGGCTACTTCTAACCCTTAACTTTCAATTTGATAGTTCGTACTGGTCACGGTATCTATAAGTTACGTATGACCAGAGGGACTTGCATCTTGGGGTGGAGGGTAGTTAGTAGTGTCTCCGAGGGTTTATAACGAGGGGGCCGGTGGCGAATCCACCGCCGGCCAAGGTAGAACAACAAACCCCTCCCATTTGGGCTCCCATCTTGGTCCCGTGGCTTGCGCTCCAAGGACAGCAACCTTGGCCTCCCGGTGACGTTGGTGCCGATCCCCCTTGGTGAGTGTTCCCTGAGAGTGGACGTGCGACGGATTCCTATTGTGCTACATTGGTGGAGCAGCAGGGGACGGGTTTCCGTCACCCTTGTGGTGACGCCGTCTTCGGCCCTGGCACACGGATAGGGATCCGGTCCTTTTCTTGTACTCGTGGTGTTGCGACCTGATCGATTGTGTTGAGCTTTTACCTGTGACTGTGACCTACTGTTACTCTCCCCAATCTACCCCCTCGCTCTCTTATTCGTGGTGATCGTTACGTCGGTTGACTGATTGTGACTATGTCTACCCAAGAGACGGGGAACGTTCAAGATGACGGATCGGCGTCGACGCCGACTCCGGAGGTGACTACGGGAACCGGGATCGGGAACCCGATCGATAACATTGAGACGCCAATGCTTTCCGGTGCCGGATCGACGTTTGGCACGGCTCGGACGGCAGGAGGCGGGGGCCCGCCTCAACTGTCGTCGACCGACCTCACTCCGCCGCCTCCTTCACCAGGGGATTCCCTGATGGCATCATTGGCCCGCATCGAGGCCCGGTTTTCCGGGCTCGACGCCCGTCAAGATCGGACGGAGGACGCAATGGCAGTGTTGATGTCAACACGCCACACGACGGGACCCCGTCGTGTTCCTCCTACACCGGTACGGTTCGAACCGGCCGGACTACTTTCGGAGTCCACCAGGGTCAACCCCGGTGTTGCTACTCCCGGACAACCCCCGGACACAATGGGGTATGGGTCCGACTCGTCGGCAGAGTTGGAACGGAGTCACACGGAGCGATACGCTCGGAGCATCCGAAGCGGACTCCGCGGACACGACCCGGCGGATACTTACGCCGGGGGAGAGTCGGTTATTGGGGGAGGGGGTACCCTCTCGCAGTACCCCCACGACGAAGGAGGCCAGGCAACTCGGGTTCCCGAGGTGCCGTCGCCGGAAGTACCACCTTCAGTGGTGGAAGCTATGACCGCGCAGGTAACTGCGAGCCTACTGAAGCGGATGGAGTCCGATGAGTTTGCTCATCAACTGGCTAAGCGACTGGATATCCAGGACGCTGACACGGAGATCGTCAACGAGGTCTTCCGTTCGGTTCTTACTCCGGAACGTTATCGTTTGGAGGACCGCTCTACCACCGTATCGGAATCGATGCGTAATACGTCGCATCGGGCGATCCGCTCTATGCAGACCCTTATGAAGGGAGTCCCTATGTTCGGGGGGCCGAACGGACGCCCGTTGGCAGTCATCGGCTTCTTGACTAGCTTCAAGGCAGCCGCAGACAAGGCGCTCGTTAACGAGGGGCTGGCCCTGGAGATCCTCCCGTTCTTTGTTGATGAACGGGTGCGAGGCATTCTTCGCCAGGCATCCCCGATGCCGGGAATGAGGGTCGCGGCCACCCCCATGGATTACCGTGGGATATTGAAGGAGCTGCTGAGCAGCTACCTCAGTGAGGACAAGTGCGAGGACCACTATCGGGCCCTTCGCACTGCCACCGCCCAGTCCTGGGAGGATGAGGAGATGTTTGGACGCCGGATCCAAGAGCTCGACTACGAGCTGGGGAAGCTCCTCGGAGAAGGGGAGCTACGGGCCATCCTGTTCGCAGGAGTACCCAACTACGTGCGGATATCCGCACGGGGCGCCAACACGGCACGGACGAACTTCAGTCGACTGATGCACATGTGCAAGTCCCTAGGGGACGCCTACCGGGTGCTACACCCGGAATGTGCCTTGGCCCCGAAGCCCAAGGGTGAGGGAGGCAAGCCCAGTCTTACCCCGGTACCGAGGCAAGAGAAGGTGGAACGTAAGGCCGCACCAGTACTGGTGGCGACCGAACATACCCCGACGGGTGAGGGTGACCCTCTGGTCGACCAACAGGGCCACCTGTTGCTACCGGCGACGCCGGTGATTGATGAACATGGTACGGTAGCGTACATCGCCCCGGCTGGAACCCAGTTCCAGGTCAACGAAGGAACGAGACGGCGCGTCCCGTATGTGCGGACTACGGGGTACTCCCCGGTGACGGGTAACCCTCACCAACCCTTGCCAACATGGGCGGTGCGCACGGAGGCACCCCCGCAGATTGCGGGCCGACCCAACCGGTTGGGGGAGTCCATGTTCCGGTTGACCCAAGGACCCAAGGCCTACCAGGGAGCAGGCACTCGGGCGCCCGAGGGAGGCAACCGTAGCTACGGGGCTACCCCGATGCGACCTCAAGGGGGGACCGGCACGTCCGGATGTATGTTGTGTGGGGATCCCCAGCACTGGGTGTCTTCCTGCCCACTCATCCCCGAGGAGTCTCGGCGGGCAGCGGCGCAACGCAAGGCATCCACCGGGGGGTATCCCGCCCGAGCACCCGGACCCGCACCGGGTAGGCAGCCAGCTCCAGGTGGAGTACTGGCCGTCGAGGGGGCACCTCCTCAGCCGGATGTCCCGGCGGACAGCACCCTACCAAGGGCGGGAAACGAGTAAGAGGAAGGATGACCGGGGGGCGCTGGGGTTACCCAAGCAAGCCACCCCGGAGTACCGCGGGGAAAGCCCCACGGAGAGCGCGGTTGAGCCGACGCCGCATCAACCCCCGGGTACACCTTCCGGCCCCGACGACACGGCGTCAGGGGATTGATGACCAACCTCCAAGTTTGGGAGGAGAGGACGGGAAGCCCCGTCACGTTGAACCAGACAAGGGCCCTGTTCAGGATGCCCGAGCTACACCGGATATCGGTGTAGGACATGTGTTGTTTACCTTGGAGAACTTCAAGGTATCAGCCACACTGGGGGTTGACCCCCAGTCGACACGATCGTACTACCCTGTACTGGATACAGGGGCTGGACCCAACCTTATCCGGAAGGATACCCTCCCGGACAAGTGGCTTCCACGAGTCAGAGTGACTCGGGGACCCACCATCAAGGACGCGAATGGTCGACTCATTCGTACGACCGCAGCGATGTCGCTGCAGGTTACCATCGGGGATCTCACCACGGAAGTTGACTTCCTGGTATGTGAAACGCTATCGGTGCCCTGCATACTGGGGTGCACCTTCATCAACGTTCACGTTGATGCAATCCGGCCAGGCCGGAGGACCGTCGAGCTTCAAGAAGCCGACGGGACGAAGCGAGGACACACGGCTATCGTCAGGGACCTGACGCTACAAGGAAGCCACGTTAACGTGGCTGAGGTGTACGCAAGCGTCGAGCCGAAGACACTTCGGTTGGCCAAGCGAACTCGCTTTGAGCCGTTGTCGGAGACAGTCCTCCCGGTTAACTGCGACCTCGCAGGCATCTGCAGAGTCCAGTCCAACCTACGGACGTACAAGCGCCATGGGTTGACCATGGCCAACGGTCTCATAGACCTCCCAGCAGGAGGGTCGTCCCTCCTAGTGATGGCGAACTACCGCCGTAAGGCAGTCACCCTCCCGAAGGGAACTATCCTCGGGATTGCCGAACTCTACGAAGGAGATATCCTTACCCCTGATAAGGAAGGTCAAGTGGAACCACTTGAAGTACTGGCGGTCGCCGAGACCACCGAGCGACAGCAACCCGATGACGGGAAGCCTAACCCATCGGCGGCTCCGGCGGACCTGCCGCCAAAGGACCAAGAGGCCTTGAAGGCACTGGCCGAGGCTGACCTCGACCACCTTCCCCCTTCGGTAGCCGAAGGGGTACGACGGATGCTAAGAAAGCATGACGTTATGTGGACAGGCGGGGCCTTGGGGACCATTGGGGCAACCCAACATCGTATAGACCTGGTACCAGGCGCACGACCCGCCCGCTCACAACCGCACCGAGCGGGACCTATGCAACGAGAGATCGTTGATGGAGAAGTGAAGAGGATGAGTGAAGCTAAGGTGATCCGACCTTCGATGTCGGAATGGGGTGCCCCAGTCGTTATTGTGCCGAAGAAGGATCAAACCCCTCGGTTTTGCATCGATTATCGACGCCTCAACTTGGTTACCAAGAAGGACTCATACCCTTTACCAAGGATGGATGAATGCATCGACTCCCTGGGGGAGGCTACGGTGTTTACCACCATCGACTGCAATGCCGGATACTGGCAGATCCCGGTGGCGGACGAGGATATCCCCAAGACGGCATTCGTCTGTCACAGTGGAGTGTACGAGTTCCTAAGGATGCCCTTCGGATTGTCCAACGCCCCCGCTACATTCCAGCGGGCTATCGACATCATACTGTCTGGGGTGAAGTGGCGTAACTGCCTAGTGTACCTCGATGACGTCATCGTCTTCTCACGTAACATGGATGACCATGTACAACATGTTGACGAGGTACTCACCCTCTTGAGGAACGCCGGGGTAACCCTGCGTCTGAAGAAGTGCGCCTTCTTCCAACAGACGGTCGAATATCTGGGCCACCAGATAACCCCTGGTAAACTAGGGGTACTCGAAGCCAATACCTGGGCACTCCGGGATGCCCGGTTCCCTAACACCCAGACGCAGCTCAAGAGCTTCCTGGGAATGTGCAATGTATACCGACGGTTCGTCAAGGACTTCGCTCGGATAGCTAAACCGTTAACGGTTCTTACGAGCAGTACCTTACCCAAGGTACTCCAACCCCCTTCGCCTAGCGAAGAGGAGGCATTCGAGTCGCTGAAGCGAGCCCTACTAGCCCCACCCGTCCTTGCGTTACCGCATAGACGGGGTACCTTCGTCATCGATGTCGATGCGTGTGATACACAAGTGGGATGCACCCTGTTACAGGGAGAGACGTTGATCGGTACCGATAACGTTATCCCGGACCTACGTCCGGTAGGGTACTTCAGCCGGACACTCAACCCGGCTGAGCGGAACTATAGTGCCACCGAGCGTGAATGCCTCGGAGTTATATGGGCAGTCCAACTGCTCCGTCCATACCTGGAGGGCTCCAGGTTCATCGTGAGGTCCGACCACGAACCCCTACGATGGCTCCTCAACCTTGGTGACAAGGATTCCGATAGCCATGGGAGGCTAGCCCGATGGAGGCTGAAGATGGCCGAGCACGACTACCGCACGGTGTATAAGGCTGGGTCAACCCACCACCTCGGAGACGCGTTGTCTCGACTCGACACCCCCGAGCGGGGATACCCGCCCGGTGGACGAGGACATCCCGGTAGTACCGGTGTGCATGGTGGGTAATGCTACCCAGGGTATGGCTGACCATACCATGGCACACCTTGCGTGCCCATTGACCCTCGCGGACTTCCGCGAGGCACAGGCCAACGACGATGACTGTAGACGTCATCGTGCTAACCTCCTGGCCGGTACGGCCGGCATCTTCTCCGAGAACGAAGACGGACTCATATACCGGCGGGCACCCGCCGATGGACGACATCAAGTCGTGGTTCCCGTGTCCTTACGGCAAGCCGTCATGGAACGAGAACATGAGAACCCTACAGCCGGACACCCGGGGGGGTTCACGTATGTTCGCAGCAATGCGAAGGTTCTTCTACTGGCCAGCAATGGCCGTCGACGTGGTCGACCACGTAAGGGGATGCACCCCTGTGCGCGTAACCGCATGAGTCTACATAGGCAGGCGTCTGCCATGAAGCTATTCCCACCCGATGGGCCCAACGAGCAAGTCGCTATCGACATACTCGGGCCACTTCCGGTAACGGAAGAAGGGAACAGGTACATCCTGGTCATGTCTGACCGATTCACCAAGCTGTCACGAGCGGCAGCCATCCCGAATGATACGGCATACACGATTATGAAACGCAGTGGTTCACCACTGGATCAGTGCATACGGAGTCATGAAGCAACTCCTCTCCGATAACGGAGCAAACCTTACGTCGGCATTCTGCACTAAGGTCCTGGGCATGTTTCGGTATCGAACCACGTCGGGCATCCGACTACCACCCGCAGTCCAACGGGCAGGTGGAGCGGTTCAACCGCACCATCGTCAAGATGCTACAGTGCTACGTGGCAGAGCACACGAACACTTGGGACAGGCTTCTGTCCGTACTCACCCTGGCATACAATGCCAGGCCACATAGGAGTACCAACATCGCCCCACTGGAATGGGTCATGCCACTAGGCGTCGGTAACCTGACGCTGCCACCCGGCAGGTGCACTCGGTATGATACACCGAAGGGCCGACCCGCCGAACGCATCCACCTAGCTTGGTTGGCCAAGCTATCGTGGATGATTCCTAAGCTCAAGGGTGCCCTTGACAGAAACACAACTTCGATACAAGAAGAACTTCGACGCCCGACTACGGGTACGCAACGCAACCCTGGTAACAGGTGACTGGGTCTATATCAGACACCAGAAGTTCCGAGGGAACAAGCTTATGCAACCGGTCAAGGGACCGTAACCAGATCCTCCACAGAGATGACCACTCTGTTATCTTACACTCCGATACGGAGATCCAACGCATCAGTATGAATGATGTCACACCTGCTCCGAAGCCGGAACAGCCTCAGCCGGTACCGGCTGGGTTGCTACATGAAGCTCTTACAACCCACCGGTCGGATGACCCGGTGGGACCGGATGGGATTCCATACCAAGTAGAGAGCGTGGTCGGACACACCGACCCGGACATACCAGGACCCTGGTACGTCAAGGTTATGTGGGTCGGATACGACTCACCCACCTGGGAACAGGCGGCAAATATACCCCGCCAACTACTCATGCCTTACATGAGGCGACGACGCCTACTGTAACAACCCAACCGACACCGACTTCGGCTGTTGGGGGTGAGGCTTATACCTACTAAGTAGGGTGTGACATGGTTAAGGCAGACTTAGGTTTCTAAGTCAAATCAGACTTAGGTTTCTAAGTCGAACCAAGCTTAGGTAACTAAGTAGAGCTAAGCTTAGGTAACTAAGTAAAACCTGAACCTTAATAAGTTAACTTAAAGGTAAAGGCTAACCTCGATAATATCGAAGTAACTAGGGGGCTTACACGGGAGGATGACCTCCCAAAGCCAAGACACAAAGTGAGGGAGGATAACCTCCCCAAGCATGAACCAACCGGAAGAAGTTGGACGGGAGGCAAGGCACCACTGAGCCAGAAGGGGTACTCCCCAGGGCAGCAAACAGAGGCAAGCAATGCCCCCACGGGGGATGAGTTTATACTCACTACTACCCGGCTACCATAAGGGTTGCCGGGCCCTC